>APFE030143486.1:110610-152902 GCA_000404065.3 Pinus taeda | reverse complement strand
GGTTTTTTTTTAATTTTAATCAGAAATAATTTAATAAAAATGGTTTACTAAATTATTTCCTATAGTGAAAGTGAATTTACTATGGTAAAATTAATGCTACGAGGTGTATTTCAATCAACCTAGGGAGAAATGGCTAGGTGATCATTTTTTGGTGATAACAAATTTCCTTCCAACGTAAGTGTCAACATCAAATCATATGACTGAAATATGTTGTAGCTTACAATTTCAGGAGACACCAAAGGGGAATCAAAGAGAGGGAGAGAGAGAGAGAGCTAAACAAAGGCAAGGAAGGATTGAAAATGGAGGGGGTGATACCTAATAAATTGATATAAGTATACTTTTATTTTGGAGTACATGATCTCAAATGAGACGGGGCAGGTATACCCATACCCACCGACATAACTGAGTATAAATAATAATGATATGACCAACAATATGGGTATGAGAAATAAAGTACATGATACATGATTTGATGGCATCAATGGGACAGAAAGTGATACAATGATACAAGGAGTCCCATATACATAATGTGCCTAGAAAATAGAGGCCAAGACTGAATACAGTAACATATGTTGATCTGGGTACATGAGACATAATGCCCCTCAAGCTAACATGGTGAGCGGGTTGTGGTGAAGTAAAATTATAAGTGCGGACACAAACAAATTCCTCTAGCCCAATAATGGGTCTAACCACAACAGATACATTCTATGGAAGATTTCCTTAGGTTAGAATCAATCAAGAGGGACTACCTCTTTGTCGCTTATCCTGCTTGATGATGTCCTCTCTTACTCGCTCCAATAGTCTCTCGCTTCCTTATTCAAGATCCTGAAACAAGTAAACAACAACAGCGCGCGAACATAATAATAGACAAATTGAAATTCAACCTACTTAATAAGTAAAGAAACATTAATCCATGAATATGTAATATTACAAAACATGTAGGAAATCAATCGATAGTTGCATATATTAATATCAACCAGAGATTACAACCATTCATCTTGACGTTGCAGTCTTCCTCTGACAAGACCATGTTCCCACACACCTCTTCCTGCATTCTACAATGGCCTCAATCAACAATATTTTTAAAGCTCTTCCCTTTAGGCTTCACTCCGAACCAAATCACACTTCTCCCTCACACAACTGGATAGCTACAACTAGTAATAGATTGCTTGTCTACCCCAAACCAAAATAGCATCAACCCTAAACCAAAAACTAGCTTGTTCTTAGGAAGAAGGGAGGTTTATATAGGAAATATGGATGGGATATGGATCCTCTTCTCATGCAAAAGGGACTTATACCTTGAGGTAGTTCCATCATTATAGAGGAAAGGAGCCCAAACTATCATCCTCGACCCCATCCAACCAAACCATTTACTAGACTTCTGTTACAAAGCTTCTAGAGCTGGAAGCTTCGGCTCTAATTTAAAAACATTTCCATAACAGGACCGATGCAACTGGAACATAGCTCAGTTGCTCTAATCGGCGCGAGGAGTAGTGCTAATCTTTATACATTGGTTCTGGAGAGACAAAGGCCATTAGCATATGTCTTGTAAACTGTGCAAAACAGAAGTTTCAAGGGAAATTGTGCAAAAGGGAATTTATCTGCTCATGAAGAGGGATGCAATGGGAGTTCCTTCATGAAGACAAAGCATGTAAAATTCACTATAGAGGTCCTCCAAGATCAAGGAACAGGGAGTACAGGGACAATGAAAACATGATGTGTAACAGATGCCCCCTAAAGCATGAAGGTTGAACTGGAGTAAGGGATGAAATGATTTATAAATCAGTGCAGGGAACCATAGTCTGCCATCAGAAAACCTTGACGCAAGTACAAATACATATACATAAACAAAGATCTCTTCCAAATGATACATGAATTGTGGCATAGACGCAGCCATCCAGAGAATGATCATGTAAATGGATCTAGGTATGGGTGTAGCCATCAATCAAAGAGGATCATAACGGAACCAAGGTATGGTCACAGCCATTTGATAATGAGAAGGATCACATATGATAACTTATGCTTTGGTCACAGCCAGCCATCTAATAGAGACATGCATATCATCATAACCATATCACACCACTTCGAAACCTGGACTTTTGTGATCTGAGTCCAGGGTCTTGTGCTCCAATAGAACCTGATCAGAGTATAGATTCTAACATGTGAATAGATGTGTTGATGTCGAATGTGCTAGAAAGTCACTTTATTACTAGTCAATGATGTAAATGGTTAACAAGCGCAAGAGAAACCACCAATAATGACAATGGTCCTCAAGGTATTATAAACACAATCCATGGAATGTGAATACAGGAACTGAAGTCGAACACCCATGAAATCACTCAATCGAAATCCAATGATGTGAACTTGTCGTCGAGTGCGAAGAACATGCCATTAGGGCATGCAAGCTCTAAGGTCCTGGAAGGGAGTCTCTTGATCAACTTCCTAGATAATGAGTTGAAGTCAACAGAAAGCGACTGTGTCAAAGGAGGGCCATAATGAATCCCTGATCATTGGTGTGAGATGAGAGGATGAAAAATGATTTTGGGTGATATAGAGAAATAGAGGTAAGTGTAACTGCAAAAGGATAGCTCTTGAACATATCAATGACACAACTAGAAGTTTGGCAGCTTTTGGATCCATGGGATTAGTGGTCATAATGATGTGGCATAGATCAAATGGAAGGAAAAAATGAATGGCCCAAACCCAGGAAGATCAATGATACAAAGCAGGATGTCCCAACCTGACACAAAGAAAAGGGTGTCATGTTCTAGAGTTAGCTATTGACATGACTCGATAGATTTCCAAATTTTCCCCCACCGTTTCTAGAAGGTACCCCAATTAAATTTTAATTGAAAACTTGAAGTGGATAGCATATGCTTGCACTGTATGTTCATCCTACAGATGAATACAACCTAGTAAGTTTAACAAGCCCTAGGAAGGAGAAGCTCGTGTTCGTCATGGTGATGAATCCAATGTCGTTTAATAGTTTGATGAGTCCAAAAAAAGTGTAACTTAGTATATTTTTCATGTTTAGAGAGTTTGAGAAAGAAACTTAAAAGAAAAATCCACATGGTCCCTTTTCGTACATTTGTGTCTCTCGAATCCAAAACGGTAGAAAATGATACTTGAGAGAACCGTTTGACCATTTCAGTCAAGGAGTACCTTTTTCGTAAACAGTGGCTCCCAAGCCAAAAAATGGGTAAACTTATATTGGGAACATGATGTTTCACATCTATTAAGGAGTTCGAAACAACAAGGGCTCGACTATCTTTTCACGTTTAAAGGGTCAGAAAAGAGATGAAAGAAGACCTCCTATTTTTATTCCTTTTTACGAGTCAAAAGGGAAAAGTAGTCGGCAATATTTTCATTTTTTTACGAGTCGGAAAAGAGCTTAAAGGTGACTCGTCCTAGAGGAACGAGTGGTATAAAGGGTAGCAACTAGTTCTGGAAATGGAGGAAATACTTAGAACATGTAATGGTTAAGAGGCTGGCTAATAAAACCACTCATTGTTGTGGTTCCTCAGGAAAGGAAAACAACCAAGTGAAAGCATATGATCAGCAAAAGAGATGGCGACAATCGAATGAAACAACCAAGGCTCATCTAGTAGAAATTAGCTGATTAAAACAACAATCATGAGATGTAAATCGGGTATGGGTTCATTTTTACACAAGCTTGAACCATGGAAAACTGTTCTTGGATTCAGTTCCATGTTTACACAAGGTTGAAATGAGAAACTATGCTTGCTATAAGTTTGCATGCCCCCAACATAATGACTCAATTTAGCTACATGCTCCCCAAGCTTCATTTTAGTCAACTAGGAGGATGGAATGAAGGTTCACGTTAGATATCTTGGAAAGAATCGATTGGGATTTTACGAGATCTTAATCAAAGACTCAATTTTGGAAAACGGAGGTGCTTCGTTTCTTAATGAGGTCGACACAGTAAAATAATTATGCTCATGACCCTTGTTTCATTTTTTAACGAGGTTGACACAAGACCAAGAACTATCCTCACGACTCCTTGTTTCATTTTTTAAGGAGCTTGACACAAGACCAGGAACCATGCTGTGACCCCTTGTTTCATTTTTTAACGAGCTTGACACAAGACAAAGAATTACTAAGGAAGATAACTTTTACGAGGAATATTTCATGGGAAGTTAATTTTAAGAAATTGAAACAAAACATTTCCTTTTCATATTTTAAGAGTCAAGAAAAGGACAAAAGGTGACTCTATCACTTTTGATTTGAAACAAGCTCAAAAGGAAAAGTGCTCGGGTGACATTTTATAGTTAGGGAGTCAAAAGGATCAAAATGACTCTCAGGGTACTCTCAGCAGAAAGGATTACCACGTAACCGTGAAATGCAAAATACCTCCCGGTGAACCAAGAACTATAGGTAGGAAACCTCCCTGAATGTTGTGTTTGGTGTATCACCTTTACAAGGTGGCAGACTCGGCTTCCTATGGATAAAGGATTACAAACCTAGTGGGGTCTCCCTTTATATATGTGACAGTATGGGGAGCACAAGCCCATACTAGCGCTATCTAATTCCGAAGCAAATGACAGTTGCTAGGTTTAAAGACGTCAAAACACGTCTCTAGCCTAGAACACTAAATGTGATTGTTAAGTTTCAATGCTTCCTTAGGTTAATTCAATGAATTTTAATAGTTGATCTTGAATTAGGTTTCAATTAAAAGGCCCTACCACTATTATATGACAAAACTCTAACATGCATCTATATGAGAAAGGATACCTTTGTCTTCGATGAAAGTTAACACTAATTGAGGGATAGAGAGCACACAATCAATGCAATAATCAAAGAATGAAAAATTTCACTAATAAATATCCTAAATGCACTTAATCTTCCCTTAACAACAAAACAAGTTTCATTTCATTTCCTATGCTTATGATGATGCAATTATAGCTTCTCAATGATCCTATTAATGCAATATTTTAGCTTAAGTAAACTAGAATAATGTTCTTCTTTTCATAAAATGCAAAATGAATCTTTCACATAAATCACTTTAATGAAACTTTTTACAATTCCGAACAAATAAGCATCAATCAAATCCAAAGCATTATAAATGAAACTAAATGAAACTTCTTCACTGAATTGAACAAACCAAACACATAAATTCTTCAATCAACAAACCAAGAAATGTAATCTATGTTTGGAAAGAGAAAAGAGACACTCGAAATAAGAGAACAAGTAAGACGCATTCACTCATTCATTTGAAAACAAAGCATCCTAGTCACTTCTGGGAGGAAGAAGAGAGTATGAGGGTCAAGACACACTGGCACTGGAATGGGAAAAATTATGATTTTTTTCTTAGCCCTAAGACCAGAGTGACTTTTGGGCCAAAAGTAGCATCGATCAGCACAACTGACTAGTACTACAACTAGCACTGATGGTTGATCGGTGTGATTTTTGGCCAAAAATAGTGTCTATTGAGGGATTCAAAGAAGAAATAAAAAAGAGCTTCACACAGGGCCATGCTTAATACATCAGAGGGTGGGCTAAACCAAGCAAGCACACAAAGAAAGATAAATGAATATTTCTAGTCAGGGAGAAGACGATCTAAAAGGCTTACAGGGTCAAAACCACAAGAGAAGAACACATTGGCCAAGATTGGGGTCAGGCCCTAATATTCACTTACAAGCATCGACGTGACTACCTAACTCACAACAAGCACCAAAGGCTGATTGGCGCAATTGTTTCTCAGTAACTCATGCTGATCGGCAGGATTGTTAGAAAATTAAGTGCGCTGATCAAGGGAGATAAGGAAAAAAAATTGAAACTGGGATCAGATCTGCTACTATGAATTCTAGACTCAGACCAGTTAGCAGGAGAAGAGAAGCAGAACCAAAGGGAAAATGTGGAACTAGAAAAGTTCTCACGAAATCATGAAATCCAAGACAACCAAAAAGGTTGGAATCCCTAATGGAGTCACCAATTTATGGTGAAGTAAAATTATAAGTGTGGATACGAATGAATTCCTCTAGCCCAATAATGGGTCTAGCCACAATAGATACATTCTATGTAATATTTCCTTAGGTTAGAATCAATCAAGAAGGCCTTCCTCTTGGTCGCTTATCCCGCTTGATGATGTCCTCGCTTGCTTGCTCTAATAGTCTCTCACTTCCTTCTTCAAGCATCTAAAACAAGTAAACAACAATAACAAACGAACATAATAATAGACAAATTGCAATTCAACCTACTTAATGAGTCAAGAAACATTAAGCCATGAATATGTAATATTACAAAACATGAAGGAAATCAATTGATAGTTGCATATATTAATATCAAAGAGAGATTACAACCATTTTTCTTGATGTTGCAGTCTTCCACTAATAAGACCAGGTTCCTAAACACCTCTGCTAGCATTCCATGATGGCCTCAATCAACAATAGTTTTAAAGCTCTTCCCTTTAGGTTTCACTCCAAACCAAATCACACTTCTCCCTCACACAACTAGATAGCTACAACTAGTAATAGCTTGCCTGTTTACCCCAAACCAAAATAGCATCAACACTCAACCAAAAACCAACTTGTGCTTGGGAAGAAGGGAGGCTTATATAGGAAATATGGATGGGAGATGGATCCTCTTCTCATGGGAGAAAAACTTATCTCTTGAGGTAGTTTGATCATTATAGGGGAGAGGAGCCCAAACTATCATCCTCGACCACATCTGGCCCAACCATTTACCAAACTTCCATTACAAAGCTTCTAAAGCTGGAGGTTTCGACTCTAATTTAAAAAACTTTCAATAATAGGATCGATATGACTAGAACACAACTTAGTCACTTCAGTTGGCGTGAGGATTAGTGCTAATATTTGAACATCAGCACGGGGGAGACAAAGGTCATTAGCGCCAGTCTGGTAAACTACACAAAACAAATGTTTTAGGGGAAATAGTGCAAAAGGGAATTTATCTACTCATGAAGAGGGACACAAAGGAGTTCCTTCATGAAGGAAAAGCATGCGGGGTTCATTGTAGAGGTCCTCCAAGATCAAGGAATGGGGAGTACAGGGACAGTGACAAAATGATGTGTAATAGGGGGATCATAACCAAAGAAGCCATGTTGAATAAGATATGAATGGATCATCTAAATGAGATGAACCATGTTGTAAGCATTGTGATTGGCAGGGATTGAACTAGTCAAATCTACTGAACTACATCTAGGGTTGGATCATGAATTGTTGACATCTGGGCCTGTGAGGGGATACTTGAAGGATCATCCACTCATGAGGTCCAAAACATATCACACACACTTGAGAAATGTCGGTACCATCAGCTAGACCAATGGACCATCATGTGTAGAATTCTCGACCGTGCATTAATGAATTGGAGTTGAGCACATGAAAGCTGACCAAGTTAAAGGGAAATTAGGATTCCCTTTGCTTGATTCGAGGCACCAAAAAATGATGTAAGCTAGAACCAATGTACACCACCCTCTAAACCACTCTCCTGGAATAAATGTGTTGAAGTCGATAGAAGAGGAGTTTCCATAGTTGAGACAATAGTGATTCCTCAACAAAGGCATGAGGATCATAGTAATGTGATTGATGGACTAACACCAAGGGAAATTGTTGACACCTAATAATTTTGAATGGGTGAATATATGTAAAATAGTGTAAATAGAAAATAAGGAGAATAGGAATGAGAAGAGACACTAGGAGGTGAAGCCCAAGAATCTCTACCTCCATATATATACCCATGAGAAATATTAATGGAAAAACACAATTCACATTGTGGATTTACCTCCTAACCTGACATGGTATCTAAGCTAGCTCCATTTTTAGCTTTCCTACCATTTCTGCAATCTCCCCATTGAGCATTCAGCCAAACATTAATACTATCTCCTCCAGAAATTCACAGTCAGCCTACACTGTCTTATTACCACCTGTGTAATACAATGCTCTTGTGTGGATTTTGTGCATTTAAGCATTACTATTGTGGCAGAATAGAGTTGTGTCTATGTCCCCTCTATCATGAAGAATTGGTTTTTCTAGGATCGACCCAGAGTCCTACATTCGGTCCATAGTCTTGTGCTTCCCTAGTGGCTCAATATCAGCCTGCACTATTGGTCCGATCCACTGTGGTAATACCACACCCCTCACCACTCCTAGTTTTTGACTATGATACCATTACATAGTCCATATCCCCACTGCATCAGCTCCACTACACACAACTCTCTCATTTTTCTATCCGGTCCAATATTTTTCTATCCGGTCCAACATTTTTCATTATCACTTTGTTAAAATCCAACTTAATGTTTCTCCTCACATTCTGTGCTCCCTTGAGAGTGCTCCCACAACACCCTCAACTCCCTACACATCGTGTTCCATACACAGTCTCCCCATGACTTTCCACATGCTGCCAATTGCTCCATACATAGTCTCCCCACGGCTTTCCATATGCTGCCAGTCGCTCCATATGCATCTGCTCCTTCGCACGGCTTGCACCCCTAGCCAGTTATCCTATCACACGGGTCACTCTGCCCACTCTGCCTCCAAACCACCTGTTCACTACAATACTACTCATGGTATCATAATCCGCTCCCACACCATATACCATCATTCCCATTACATGTGTTTTCTCTCGTTTGCATTGGTATACATTAATACCTCCCCATTTAATACTCCACCCTAATACTCCCCACCCTAATACTCCCTTCCCCACATATAACCTCCCCTTATAACAACTACCTCAAACATTACCTCTATCCCATAAATATCATATTGCATTTTTTTACACCAAAAGTGCATTTTTGCCACTAGAGCTGCATTTTTTGCCACCAGAAGTACAATTTATTTTGTAGTATACATTTGTAAATGAATTCATTGATATCTATTGTTGGAGTAGTTCTCTCTGGGAAATATAACTATCTTGAATAGTTGTGGAAGATAAAACACACTCTCATTCTTAATGAGATGTAAAAAGGAGCTTGTTTAGGAGAAGGAGATAATGAACCTAAAAAGCCCACCTCAGATAAGGAGATCGTCATTTGGAAGAATGGGAACATCAAGGCCTATTCCTTGATTGGAGCATATTTATATGAAAAGGTGAGTCTCCATATTTTACCATTTTCAAATTCTTTTGAAGCCTTATAGAAGTTGAAGGAACTCTATGGCTCACACCTTGAACTTGAAGGTGCCTAATTGATGATTAAATTGTTCAATCTTGAATTGAAAAATGATGACCCTCTTTCTTCAGCATAAGAAGTAAGATCTATTATGCATGATATTAAAATCACTGGTGTTCAAATAGACATTCCCCTCATATCTTATGTCAAGGCACTATATCCCACTTAATCAAATTATCTTGAGTCATCTAAATAAAGTGGAAACCTCAAGGAGATTACCTTTCACTCCCTTGAGAAGATGTTTGATGAGAAATAGAAGGATTTTGGGAAGAAGATAACTTAGTCTTCTAAAGAAGCTATGTATCTTGCACATAGAAAGAAGAATCATTCTCAAGATTCTTCTAGAGGAATAGGAAGAAGAAATTTTAGAGGTAGGGGGGTAGACATTTCCAAGGAGAAAATTCGGATCTTCATTGCATATGTTGCAATAGAGATGGACATTATGCATCCACATATAAATTTCCTTGGGACAAAATGGAGCAAGAGAGGAATGAAGCCAAAGGTAAAACTATTGACAAAGTGAAAGGTAAAGCACCAAAATCCTCTCACTATGTTGTGGTACATTGTAACATTAGAGTAACTGAAGAGTTGTTTAATGCCTCACTTCCTTCTTGGAAAAATGATTGGTTGCTTGATTCAAGAGAAACTCCCACTTGAATTTTAGAAGAGATCTTTTTGAAGAATTTAATGAAAATTTTGATGGAGTAGTATAGTTTGTAGACAAATCAAAACTCAAGCCATCAAGACTTGGCACAATCAACCTCAAATTGCCTAGTCTTCGAGACTTTATTCTAAATGGTGTCTTATATCTCCTGAAGCTGAGGAGAAACTTTTTTTCCTTGGTCCACATCCACCGGCAATGAAACTCCATTCATATGTTTGATGGCAAGGTTGAGGTTACAAAAGCATCAAATCACATGCTTGTCATGATGGGGATAGAAGAAGAAAGACTTTTGAAGCTACAAGATACCCTTGATCTTGCACAAGCTTCTCATACAATTCTCATTATGATGAAGGTACATTTCAATCAAATATTTTATGGCATGTTAGATTTGGACATTGGAACTATGACAACCTTCATAAGTTGAAGAAAAATGGTGTTACTAGTTTGCCTACAATTCCTAGGAAACTTAAGAAATGTGATGCTTGTATTCTAGGAAAGCATAGGAAATAGTCTTTTCATGACTCAGATTCTAGAGCACATAGAAAAATTAAAATTATTCATTCAGACTTATGTCGTCCAATGGCTATTCCTTCTGTAGATGGAAATAAATATATGATTACATTTATTGATGACTACACTAAAATGTGTTGGGTTTATTTATTGAAGAACAAATCTAATGATTTTCAAACATTCAAGAACTTTCATGCATGGATTGAAAATGATGCACAATCTAATATTAGATCTATTCACACTGATAATGGCAAAGAATATACTTCAAATGAATTTGAAAACTATATTTGTTGGCATGGGATCAAACATCAAACAATTGTGCCTTATAATCCCCAACAGAACGGAGTAGTTGAAGGAATGAACAGGACAATATTAAATATTGTATGTTCCATGATGTTTTTCAAGAATGTAAAATTGATGTTTTGGGTTGATGCAGTTCTATTTGTTGTGTATTTAAAGAATAAATGTCCATCTAATGATATTAGAAGAAATACTCCTGATGAAATGTGGTATGGCCACATTCCTTTGGGAAAGCATCTTAGGGTCTTTGGTTCCACCTGTTATGCCTTGATACCAAAGGAAGAAAGAAAAAAACTTGTTGTAAGAAGTTGTAAGTGTGTCTTCATGGGATATTCAAATACCTCCAAAGAATATCATCTCTATGATGAAGTTAATAAGAAGTTTGTTTTATCTAGAGATGTGATCTTTCTTGAATATTCCAAAGATGCCAATGTTGTTGAGTGGTAGCTTGCTTGCTTGGATATATTCGAACATGCAAATTCATTTCAAAAATTTAATAATCAGATTCCACATATTGAATGTGGCATTCCTATACTAGATCAATTTGTGGAATATTCTGTTGAAGCATTCTCTCCCCCACATGAAGCTCCAACCACTGATGATAGTTAATTTGGAGTGATTTACATAATTGGGAGACTTGATCTTGATTCAGTCCCAAATTAGTAAAATAAGAAGCTTTCTCCATATCAAAAAGGTCCTCCAAAATGGCTGACAAAGACACTTTAAAGCATTCATCTCGATGAGGTTGGAAAGACAGGAACAAGAAATTCAACTAGACAAAATGGAGGTGATGTAGATGATTCTGATTCACCTATTGATATGGATGTTTCTTATGATTGTGAACTAAATTTTTCTAAAGATTTTGAACCAAATTCCTTCAAAGAATCCACTTCTTATGATTAATGGAAATAAATGATGCAAAAGGAGTATGGTTCCTTGATAAAGAGTGGAACTTGGAAGCTATTTAATCCCCCATTAGGAAACAAACCAATTTATTGCAAGTGGGTCTACAAGAAAAATTATAAATTTGATGGCTCACTTGAAAAGCACAAAGATAGGTTTATGGAAAAAGATTTTGCACGAAAGGAAGGGGTCAATTATGAGGAGACTTCCCCCCACAACAAAATGGGCTACCACCCGAACACTCTTTCCCTTGGAAGCTTAGAACGGTTGGAAAGTCCATCAAATGGATGTAAAATTGATTTATGAAACAGGGATCTGAAAGAAAATGTTTTTATGTGCCATCTAGAAGGATATTTTGTGAAGGGCCAAGGACACAAAGTATGCAAACTTGTGAAATCCTTGTATGGCCTCAAGCAAGCACCGGAAGCCTGGTATGGAAAGTTAACTAAGCATCTTCTGAAACTCAACTTCAAACATTATGATATTGATGATGTAACTTTGTTTGTCAAGAAAGTTGGAAAAATAGTTGTATATATTATGGTGTATGTCGATGCTCTTTTGATGATAGGGAACAATGAGAGCTACATTGCAACCATAAAGAAGGAATTGAGGAATGTTTTTTAAATGAATAACCTGGGATATGTTCACTACTATCTTGGTATTGAATTAATTCAACATATGAATTTTATATTCCTCTCTCAGAAGAATTACATTAGAGATATTTTGAATAGGTTTGGCATGGCTGAGTGCAATCCTTTAACTAATTGAATGGAATGGAACTTGAAGCTCACATCCATTGAAGGAAAATAATTTGAGGATGCAAAAAAGTATAGACAGCTTGTAGGAATTCTCAACTACCTAACTACTACCAGACCAGAAATTTCATTTGTTGTCAGAATACTTTGCTGGTCTATGCAAAATCCTTGTGAGGGACATTGGCCTACTACAAAATGGCTTCTAAATTACGTGAAGGGAACTTAAGACTTTGGAATCAAGTATACACAGGTGGTTGACTTCATCTTGATTGGATAATTTGAATCAAACTTCAATGGAGATAAAGAAATAGGGGTATCTACTTCAGGTTATCCTATGAGTCTTCGATTAGGAGCCATCTCCTAGAGGTCACACAAACAATCAGTTCCAAAAAATTGCACAATAGAGGCAAAATATGTGGTAGCAACTGAAGCAACAAAGGAAATTTTGTGGCTCAGGAAAATTATGGAATATTTGTAGGTGAAACAAGTGCATTCAACTCCACAGATGATTAACAACACTTCTACAATAAATTTGGCCAGGAACCCAAAGTTACATGATCGAACAAAACATATCAATACAAAATACCATCTAATTCAACATCATATTTAGGCCAAGACAATCCATATATGCTATTGTTCCACAAATGAAAATATTGCATACATCTTCACCAAAGCACTTGGAAGAGAACAATTTGAAAGATTTATAATGATTCTTGGACTCAACAACATCCCTTCAGATTAAGGGGGGAATTTTGACACCTGAATTATCATTGGGATTGGGTGAATATATGTAAAATAGTGTAAATAGAAAATAAGGAGAATAGTAATAATAAGAGAGTGGGAGGTGAAGCCAAAGAGTCTCTCCTTCAATTTATATATCCATGAGAAACCTTAATGCAAAAATATAATTCACATTGTGGAGTTACCTCTTCACCTAATAGTGATGATGGAAGGAAACAAGATGATTGGTGGGACTGACGACTTCCCTTTCCAGATAATAATGTGCATGGTTGATCGGGAAACAACTGAATCAATTCCAGGTAGAGAATACGGGCAGAACTATCCATCATCTCGACATCAAGAGGGGAAATCACAATGGTGGGTTGGGAAACCTCTTGTTTTGGCATAGAAGAGGGAAAAAATATGCAGGTAGAGGAGAAGTGGGTTCACTATGAGTGACATATAAATCATGAATTGCTTGAAGTGTATCACAAAAATATTTGAGTTGAGGAAAGTAATGGGAATAATGGCCATAGTTATCCCACAAAGAACAAGGGTGATTTGGGCATAAGGATTTTTTCCTAGTTGATTCGGGTAAGTTGACATGGACCTGAGGAATGTTAGAGTTAGGAAAGGTATCAGAGACCAAATTCTTGATATGAGGAAGTTTGGTACAATTATTGGTGACATTACCAATGATATCATGCAAAGCACATAGAGGAGCAAGGTTTGGTGGTTTCGGAGGAGTGGTAGTGGGTTGGGGTGCCTTGTCTTTGATTCTGTTCTTTTGGGTTTTCCCCCTCAAGAAGATGGTTTCACAACATGACTGGATTCCTGTTGAGGTTGTTGTGTAACTAAAGAAAAGGAAGTGGAACGAACAATAGGTTGAACGAAATTCAAATATGTGTAAGATTTGAATTGATTGGGAGGAGTTCCTGTCGGAGGATCAATGTACTAGACCGAGATCCCCAAGGTGATGTTAGGAAGACTCAACATATCCATTATAGGGGTAGAAATTATTCCTAGAGGTAGGAATAAGGAAGGTATCTAACCATAAGGGTAATGACCTAGGGGAACAGCTCTAAGATGATGAAGACCTGGGAAACAATTTCGTATTGAAAAGGATAGGGAGAGATACTAGCGAAAGGAAACAAGTGAGGAGGAATTGTACCTTAAGGATTAGTTGAGTTGGGAGCATGAGGTTGCATAGGGGATGGCTCCTGAGAAGGCATACCAAACCATTTGTTGGGGGCATATGATTCTTGAAGTATACAAAATATCGAAGAGCTAGGCTTAGAAGGAGTAGGTGGTGGGCCATAATAAGCCTCAAGAAGTGTGCAATCTTTGTAGACTCCAGGAGAAACATTAGTAAAGGAAGTGATAGTATTATTTCCAATCATCGATGTAGATAATGGTCTAAGGATAGGTATGCGACTAAGGGTCATAGTAAGTAAGCTAATCGATAGTGATGATCTTTCCATTGTAAAGAAATCACATATTGTGAAATACAACAAATGTGACAATAGACATGTCATAGGTGTGACTATGACCCAACAAGATGTTATAATCTAATGGGACATCAGTGACTTCGATATCAATCAAGCCAATATTGCCAACAATAGTAATGAAGCAATTGTGATATAAATCGAGGGGCTATGAGGGGTGATCATCCCAAGCACAGAGAGAGATAGTGGATGAGGACAAGTTAGGGAAACCACGTTACTTCCATACAGTAGCAGCTATCACACAAGTGGAGGCACCTTCATTTATTATACACTACTGAACAATGTAATTTTTTTTATGGAGAATGGTGTTTAAAAGGCAACAGACGAAGGAAGGGGGGGGATGTCCAACTTTATCAACATAAAAGACAATCATTTGATCATCAGAGGGATCCATAGTGCCCAAAGTAGATAGTACATATTTCCATTGGGATGGACATGTTTGGTGGACTTCCAGCATTGACATGGTAGCAGGAGACTGTGCTAAGTCATCTACTATGTTGTGGTATGGGTGACTTTAGAAGAAGCAACATTTCAATGTAATCAGCCTTTAGGAATCTTGAGTGGAAACTTGACTTTAGGTAGAGGGATCTATAAGGTTCCATTTGGTGATGAACTATGCTCAATGGAAAATTTGGTTTGGGAATCAGTCACTGACTTGGTAGGAGGCTTGTCATATTAGCATGACCAAGTCTAGAGGTTGACCTGTTCAATGTTCACTTCATGAGAATTAGTCATGAGGATCTAGTAATTGTTTTGGCCAAATTGTGAAGGTTGAGTTGTGTTACCTTGTGTGGGTTGTGATGCTACATATCCTTGATGAGGAAAAGGATTGGTAAGCATAGCCTAATGAAGTAGTAGGGGGAGGAGGAGGTGGAGAAATAGGTTGAGGACCTCTAGAAGCAGTTGATTAAGTTTCCCATGTTTGGTGCATTTGAGGTAAAAGTGGAAATTCATGAGTATAATGATCAAATACCTTGTAACAGACATAAGGTTTCTTCATTTGAAGAGCCTTGTTTTGCTTGGGATGTCTTCCCTATTGTTGGGTTGCAGGATTAGGTTCGTCACCCTTAGGGACATTAGGTGGTTGACCTTGGTTCCCTTGGCTATCTTGAAATGGTTGGTTCTGGTTACCTTTCTCCTTACTCCTTCTCTTGGGGTTGTGAAGATTTTTTTACCCTAATAGAGTTGGAGGAGGCATGGGAGTTTGGGACATTGGTTCCATAAGGTCTAGAGAACTAGGCAATGCATAAGTATTTTAAGTATTCATGGAAAAATTTGGATGACTAGGTGGAGAAAGCACTGGCCCTCACATCGAGCAATGTAGATGAGGATATGCATATGATGTTCTTGTACCTTGGCAAGTGTTGCCTTTTGAGGTATCGGGAGGGGGATAAGTGTAAGAGGAACTAGCCCCCCCAGGGTTGACCATAACTCATGAGAGGTGTTGCATATGGTGGAGGTGGAGGGTGGGAAATAGATCCAATGATACCATCATTAATCTGAGATTTCCCCGATGTTATCCTCCACAATATCCCAAGGCTGAGAAAGGAGATTGAAGGAGGTAACCTCAAACCACTTAGGGTTCAGCAGCTAACCCCGTTAAACCAGAGAGGGACCTCTCTATGAACTCACAACCAATGATTATTGTAGTGGGAAAATATGTTAGGCTAGATATGTTCAGCTCTAGAATTTTGGATATTTTAGGGGTTTATTGCATTAGGAGTGAAAATCAAGGCACTAGGTCAAAAGATCAAAGGTCTCAGCTACAAAAAATATAAAGAAGCAAGGTAGGTACTTTTTTGTGTTACTTTGATGTTTTGGCAATGTAGTGTAGGGTGGAAAAGAAAACATCAAAATGAGCATGGAAAGCATGAATTCATTTATCAGAAGACAAGTGACATAAACATGAAGTTCATAACAAAATAGATACTAAAACTACTAATTTTGTTTAAAACCTCTAAAGAAAATCACTAAAAAGCATAGGCATGGAAACAAGATGGATTTATCATTCATATAAAACTATAATAGAGAAAAAACATTATCACAAACTCACAACACAACAATTCCTTAATAATAGCTGCAACTATCCTTTGATTTTCTACAAAAGTGATGAAGTACAAGCTCCAAGAGTTCTACTCACTGATGTACAACCTTTTTCACTCTGAAATTAATGAAACATATACAATTATCTCATCTTTGTACTAAGGGATTCGAGCTCAACCATCTTCCTAAACATAGAAACAATTGCATTAAATTTGGCATTCTCTAGTAGGATTAGGGACCAAATTTCTGAAAATAGGGGTCAACAATTAACTCATATCTCTTGAATAATCACATATCCTACAATACCAAAGGAATTTTTTATATATTGGTTCTTTTTTTAAAGAAACCTCTCTCAATTTTCACAGATGTAGCTCCATATCCTCAGAATATGTGTCGCAAAAGCAAGATTAAAACAGTAAATCATTAAATGTTTAAATTTGTAAAACTAGGCATTAAAGATCCAATGAAAAATTCTCATCCATGACACCTGTGAATAAACTGAAATAGGTTTTTGATATTTTTCTTGTTCTTGATAAAAACCTCCTTGGGTTTCTCAAAATTCGTTTCCATATGTTAGAAAAGCACGCCAAGAAAATATTACTAAAACAATAAAATAAAATCCAAATTTGATTTTTTGAACATAAGCCCCAAATATCCCTGCATATCTCCCAAATCATAACATGTGCATAAACGGAAGGGGGTTTTCATTCTTTGGTCTATGATTGAAAAGAACCTCTTTTAGTTTTGTAAAATTCATGTCCAGTACTTTAGAAACTGATTTTGAAGTAAAATTGTCCCTGTGTGCAACAAATGGCCTCAAAAGACCCATGATATTTTCTGATGATACTTTTGATGATGACCATGACATTATGCTTTTGATTAGAGTGGTATATACATTATACATTTAGACATTGACTCAAGACCCTTTTCCAACCAAGAGAGATGTCAAATTATATTTGAAAATATAATATTTTGACCCTAAGACCCTATCCGCAATATGAAAAGAGTACTTTTGATCACTCTGACTATTGGACACTAACATTGGCTCCAACTAGGGATGGCATCTCCTTAGGATGTTTCAAAAAAACCATAGCCTGGGTAGCGTTGTTCATTGGGCAATGGAGTTACTACAACTACAATTTTCAAGCTGACTCAAATTAAACTAAAAACTGAATTGTACCATCAACTGCAAACACTACTAGAAATTGACACTAAAAAAGATGCTCAGAATGTTAAGCTTATTCATCACACCTTACCTACTCTAACTGATCCATAAATGATATGATCAAGTGAAATCAAATATCCAGTGTAACCAATCAAGTACGTGACTACTTGATTGATGATTGTATTAAGCTCCACCAAGCATAAAGAATGATTTAGAAGATGGAAACTAAAAATGATACTTGAGTCCAAAACCTGTTTTGGTGAATAAACTAAACTCCACTTTTTCTGATGCTTGGAAAAGACTACCCATGGGTACTTGAAATCATGAAACATTACCTCTTGTTGATCAACAAAAGTAAGGGAGATGCCTTAAAATGTAATAACTAATCGTTCTTCTTCATATGGTCGATCCTTCTTAAATGGAAATGAAGAAATGTGATCTTGAATACCATCCAAATCAGAGACAAGATTTGTATGTTCTTGCAGATCTTCAATTGAGGTAGCCAAATCGGCATCCACATAAATATCTAAAAGTGGCTTTCCATGTATATTAGAAAAATAATTGTATAGACTTTGAAAAAATTCTATATCTTGATCATTTGAATATTGCTAAACATGTTCATCAAACTCAAGGCAACAAACCTGTTGTACACTATTTTTGACCTCAACGGATAAATCATGACTCTCTAGAGTTTCTATACAAGAAAACTCAAAATTTTGATCTGTGCATATTTCTTCCTGAATTAAAAACTTAGAAGAGGAAAGAAATGAAGGGACATTGGAAAGGACATCTTTATATGTATCTTGATTGCTTGAAAATTAGAGAGACTGCTACAAATTATTATCAACTTCATATGACGGAAGATCATTGTCATCTTTTGAATAATTCTTCTCAAGTTCACTTTCATCTAGGGTAGAATCCATGATCTTCTCATAGTGTTAAAAAGGGTTTTCATTCAAAGCATCCAAGATTTCATCATCCTTAACCTTTTGATTGCCATAAGCACTTTCTAGCTCTTTAATACAATTCTCAAAGTGATCATAACAATCCTCAATCAAAAGAAAAGAAGGATAGGCTTTTCTGTACTTCTAAAAAAAATACTGGGTGAAAATATTTTAGAGAATAAAAACAAGTATGAGGCAAGCTTCCATACCAAAATCATGCTATTTGTTCCAATGTTATCATGGACATCTTCATTAAACAATCTTCAAGAAAATTATTCCTTAGCTTATGCACATGCATATGAAATATAATTAAATGAAGTCTAGTATCATCATATTTTCCATCTCTGAACTTTGGCAAGTATGTTTGCCAATCTACCTAAGGAACATGATTTGTAAAGCTTGGAACATGATCTTGTTGCATAGGAGCATACCTTCTAGATTGGGAAGTCATTTCAGTTTCTCGGATCATGCTGACAGTGGAGTCTTTGAAGAAAGTTGGAGTCACCAAGTGAATGTTGTTGCCTTCATATGTGACCGACCATTGTCCTCCATCGGCGAATCAAATATAAACTTTGATGATCTTTCCTGGGGAATATGAAACTATTTGCTCCTCGGAACACCACCAAAATGTTATCCTCAACCATATCCCAAGGCTGAGAAAGGAGATTGAAGGAGGTAACCTCAAAGCAGTTAGGGTTTAGAAGATAGCCCTTCTAAACCAGAGAGGTATATCTCTATGAACTCACAGCCAATGATGACTCAAGTGGGAAAAAATGTTAGGCTATATATGTTTAGCTCTAGAGTTTTGGAGATTTTAGGGTTTTACTGGATCAAGAGTAAAAATCAGGGAACTGTGGCAAAGGATCAAAGGTTTCAGCTACAAGAGATATAAAGGAGAAGGGTAGGTATTATTTTGTGATACTTTAGGGTTTTTTGGATGTAGCATAGGGTGGAAAAGAAAATATCAAAATGAGTATGACAAGCATAAATTCATTTTTCAGAAGACAAGTGACATAAACATGAAGTTCATAACAAAACAGATCCTAAAACTAATAATTTTCTTTAAAACCTCTTAGGAAAGTCACTGAAAATCATAGGCATGGAAAGAAGATGAATTTATCATTCATATAAAACTATAACAGAGAAAACACATTATCACAAACTCACAACACAAGAATTCCTGAATAATAGCTACAACTGTCCTTTGATTTTCTGCAAAAGTGATGAAGTACAAGCTCCAAGATTTCTACTCACTGATGTCCAACATTTCACACTCTGAAATTCATGAAATATATACAATTATCTCATCCCTTTACTAAGGGAGTAGAGCTCAGCCATCTCCCTAAATATAGAAATAGTTGCATTAAATTTGGCACTCCCTGCTAGTATTAGTGACCTAATTTATGAAAATAGGGATCAACGATTAACTCATATCTCAAGAATAATGACATATATTACAAAAAGAATGGATATTTTTGTATATTTGTTGTGTTTTTAGAGAAACATCTCTCCATTTTCGTAGTGCATCTCCATATGCTCGAATATGTGTCGCAAAAGCGTGACTAAAACAGGAAATCATTAAATGTTTAAATTTGTAAAACTAGGCGTTAATGATCCAGTCAAATATTCGCATCGATGATGCCTGTGAAGAGAGTGAAAGAAGTTTTTTATATTTCAATTTTTCTTGATCAAAACCTCCTTGGGGTTCTCAAAATTCGTTTCCATATGTTAGAAAAATGCGCCAAAAAAATTACTAAAACAGTAAAAGAAAATCAAAATTTGATTTTTTGAATATAAGCCTCAAATCTCACTGCATATCTCCTAAATTATAACATATATGGATAAACAGAAGGGTTTTTTATTTCTTTGGTCTATGATTGAAGAAGACTTCTTTCAGTTTCATAAAATTCATGTCCATTACTTCATAAACTAACTTTTAAGTAAAAATGTCCCTGTGTGCAACAAATGGCCTCAAAAGACCCATCAAATTTAATAATAATACTTTTGATGATGACCATGACCTTAGGCTTGTGATGATAGTTCCATATACATTATACATTTATACATTTACTCAAAACCCTTTTCCAACCAAGAGAGATGTCAAATTATTTTTGAAAATATAGTAATTCGACCCTAAGACCCTATCCACATTATGAAAATAGTACTTTTGATTGCTATGACTATTGGACACTAGCATTGGCTCCAACTTGGGATGACAACTCCTTAGGAGGTGTCAAGAAAACCATAGATCAAGTAGCCTTGTTTGTTCAGAAATGGAGTCACTACAACTACAATCTTCAAGCTGACTCAAATTAAATTGAAAACTGAACTGTACCATCAAAATGCAAACCCTACTGGCAATTGACACTAAAAAAGATGTTGAGAATGTTGAGCTTATTCATCACACCTTACCTACTCTAACTGATCCATAAATGATCAGATCAAGTGAAATCAAAGATCCAGTGTAACCAATCATGTACGTGACTACTTCACTGATGCTGGTATTAAGGTCCACCCAACATAAAGAAAGATTTGGAAGATGGGAACTCAGAATGATACCAGAGTCCAAAACCTATGCTGGTGAATAAAACAAACTCCACTTTTTCTGATGCTTGCAAAACACTGCCCATGGGGTCTTGCAAATCATGAAACATTACCTCTTTTTGATAAAA
The DNA here is from genome assembly GCA_000404065.3 of Pinus taeda. NCBI lineage: Eukaryota > Viridiplantae > Streptophyta > Pinopsida > Pinales > Pinaceae > Pinus > Pinus taeda. The sequence goes on along the minus strand of APFE030143486.1, from coordinate 131,576 downwards.
AAAAAATAAGGGAGATGCATTCAAATATAGTGGTTGATTGTTCTTCTCCATTTGGTTGATCCTTCTTAAATGGAAATGCAATGATCTAATCTTCCATACCATCTAGATTAGAGACAATATTTGCATGTTCTTATAGATCGTCAATTGAGGTCACCAAATCAACATCAACACAAATATCTGCAAGTGGCGTTTCATGTATATTAGAAAAATAATTTTCTAGCCTTTGAAAAAAATCTATATCTTGATCATTTGAAGATTGTTGAACATGTTCATCAAACTCAAGACAAAAAACTTGTTGTACACTGCTTTTTACCTCAACAGATAAATCATGAGTCTTTAGAGTTTCTATACAAGAAAACACAAAATTCTGATCTGCAAATATTTCTTCATGAATTAAAAACTCAGAAGAGGAAAGGAATGAAGGGTAGCTGGAAAGAAAATCTTTATATATATCTTGAGCACTTGAAGATTGGAAACACTGCTGCAAATTATTATCAACTTCATGTGATGGAAGATCACTATCATCTTTTGAAGAATTATGCTCAAGTTCATTGTCATCTAGAGTAAAATCCATGATCTTCTCATGGTGGTGAAAAGGGTTTTCATTCAAAGAATCCAAGAGTTCATCATACATAAACTCTTCATTGCCATATTCCTTTTCCATCTCTTACATAAAATTCTTAAAGTGATCACAACAATCCTCAATCAAAAGCAAAGAAGGATAGGCTTCTCTATACTTCTCAAAAAATACAGAGTGAAAATATTGGAGAGAATAAAGACAAGTAGGAAGCAAGCTTTCATACCAAAACTATGTTATTTCTTCTAATGTGATCATGAACATCTCCATTAAACAATATTCATGAAAATTAATCCTCAGCTTATGCACATGCATATGAAATCTTACTAAATGAAGTGTAGCATCATCACATTTTCCATGTTTGAACTTTGGCAAGTATGTTTTCCAATCTACCCGAGGCATACGATTTGGAAAGCCTAGAACATGATCTCGATGCATAGGTGCATACCTTCTGGATTGAGAACTCATTTCAATTTATGGATCCTACTACCAGTGGAGTCTTTGAATGAAGTTGGAGTCACTAGGTGAATGTTTTCACCTTCATATGTGTCTAACCATTGTCCACCATCAACAAATCAAATCTAAACTTTTTTGATCATTCTCAGGGAATATGAAACCATTCGCTCCCTGGAAATGATGCCAAAATGTTATCCTCCACCATATCCCAAGGTTGAGAAAGGAGATCGAAGGAGGTAACCTCAAACCACTTAGGATTCAGCAACCATCCCTGCTAAACTAGAGAGGGATCTCTCTATGAACTCACAACCAATGATGATTCGAGTGGGAAAAAGTTTTAGGTTATATATGTCCAGATCTAGAGTTTTGGAGATTTTAGGGTTTTGATGGATCAAGAGTGAAAATCAGGGAATTAGGTCAAAGGATCAAATATTTTAGCTGCAAGAGATATTAAGGAGCATGGTAGGTATGCTTTTGTGATAATTTGGGGTTTGTTTGATTTAGTATAGGGTGGAAAAGAAAAGATCAAAATGAGCATGGAAAACCTGAATTCATTTATTAGAAGATAGGTGACATAAACATGAAGTTCCTAATAAAATAGATCCTAAAAATAATAATTTTCCTTAAAACCTCTTAGGAAAATCAATGAAAATGATAGGCATGGAACGAAGATGGATTGACTATTCATATAAAACTATCACAAAAAAAACATTATCACAAACTCAGAACACAAGAATTCCTGAATAATAACTACATTTTTCCTTTGATTTTTTGCAAAAGCGATGAATTACAATCTCCAAGAGTTCTACTCACTGATCTCCAACATCTTTCACTCTGAAATTCATGAAATATATATAATTATCTCATCCATGGACTAAGGTAGTCGGGCTCAACCATCTCCCTAAATATAGAAATAGTTTCATTCAATTTGGCACTCCCTGTTAGGAATAGGGACCAAATTTATGAAAATCACAGTCGCCGATTAACTGATATCTCTTAAATCATGACATCTATTACAAAACAAAAGGAGGTTTTTGTATACATATTTTTTTTTATAGAAACATCATTTTTTTCATATGCATCTCCATATCCTCGTAATATGTGTCACAAAATCATGACTAAAACAAGAAATCATTAAATCTTTAAATCTTTAAAACTATCCTATAAAGATCCAGTCAAATATTCTCATCCACCACACCTGTGAAGAAACTGAAAGAGGTTTTTGATATTTGGCTTGTTCTTGACAAAAATGTCCTTGGGTTTCTTAAAATTCATTTCCCACTAATAGAAAAGTGCTCCAAAAAACAATTACTAAAACAGTAAAACAAAATCAAAATTTTATGTTTTGAACATAAGCCTCAAATCTCACTATATATCTCCCAAATCATAACACCTATGCATAAACTGAATGGGATTTTCATTATTTGGTCTGTGATTCACAAAAATCTCTTTTAGTTTTGTAAAATTCATGTTCATTACTTCAGAAACTGACTTTGAAGTAAAACTATCCCTATGTGAAGCAAATGACCTGAAAAGACCCATGAGATTTTTCTGATGGTACTTTTGATGATGACCATGACCTTAGGCTTGTGATGAGAGTAGCATATACATTATACACTTAGAGATTGACTCAAGTCCCTTTTCCAACCAAGAGAGATGTCAAATTATATTTGAAAATGTAATAATTTGACCCTAAGACCCTATCCACAATATGAATGTTGGAAATAATACTGAGGGGGGGGGGGGGTGTGAATCAGTATTATTAGATCAATAATTTAATTTTCAAAACTAATTTGTATACGCTACTTCAGCTCAATGAACTAGCATGTATATGCAACCGTACTAAATGCAACCAACATATATGCAGAGAACTTTTGATTTACCCAAATTATCATGTATTGAACTTTAATTAATATATCAGGAATTCATTAGACAGTGCAGTAAAAATAGATTAAATCATCACACAGAAGAAAAACACATGAACACCAAGATATAAGGTGGAAACCCAATGTGGGTGAAAAACACCTGCTACTATCATCTCTATTTTCTTTAATAATAAGAAAATTATGTTTACAATTTTTGTACTGGTGCAGTCTTATACCAGTGTGTACGCTTCTACCTGCAAAAGGCTACAACCTTCTCTCATTCTCGAGCTTCTACTGGAAGGGAGCTACAACCCCGTAGCTCTTGTACTAGTCGTTATGATTTCTTAGTATGTAGGCACTGACCTATAGAATACTACGACCACCTCTTTTTCTTCCAGGGACCACGTTTCATAAATTTTCAGACTGGATCCATCAACAACATCATAAGTGTAATTCAATCATCAAATATATCTACATCAACCAATTACCTTTTGAACCAACCACAACCAATTCTGTCAATCACTTTGACAACCCTTCAATCTGATCATTCAGAATACTATCACCAGAATACAGTAACCAAAAGCCAGACTTGAACCAAGAACTCTGTAACAGCAAACAGCAGCAACTAAAACATATTTTATAAGGTATACACTACTTTCATGTGTCAAACCTGCGTGTATACACGATTTCCTCAAAGCCAACCAGCGTATACATCTACAAATATTAATTCATAATTTTGCAGCTATACCAGACTTCAGTTATTCCTAGATCATATCATCTATAAAATAATATATGCGTCAATATTCAGATCTAGAATATTCATGAGCAAAAACACATAATGATTGTTCATTTTACGCCTTAAGATCTCGATCCATCGTTAGATCTTATCCTCCATCAACCGCTAAGGTTCCTCCTTGGTTCAGATCTAGCAATGCACCATAACCCAATAACCTACATACTAGATCTCACACTTCATCAGATATTCAATGCTTGTGTGTCTTAGCCTAATGATCTCCTCCTCCTCTTATAGTTTTAGGCCTTTCTCAATACCATGGACCAAAACCACTTTGGACCAATATCTTCGATCAAATACCTAGGATCAATGCCTCAAACCAAATACCATGGATCAATACCATGGATCAAAATACCATGGACCAAATACATCGAACCAAAAACTTAGTTTTCCAAGGTATATGCATTTTTCCTTCTGTGAAAGTGCACGCGTACGTTATATGTTCCTTTTGTTCTATTAACCTGCATGTATACGCGGCTTGGTCAATGGTGAACTTGTGTATACCTCTCTTTCTTCATTTAGTGAACACTGATCTATCATTCTTTGTTGTTTGCTTGCTATAATCTGATTCCTTGAAGTTGCCCTGCATTGCATTCTGTCACATCTGATATCTCTTCTGTAGATTCATCTAGTTAACATATACAAGTGAGTTGTTCTGCTACAAATGGGTTGCCATCAAGTACCACACATACATGATAATGTCAACAATCTCCCCTTTTGGACTTGATGGCAACAACAGCCACACCAAGTCACTCTCCCCCTTTGACATCAAGGGCAAAGGGTCATGCTCCCCCTGAGTGCATGCTGAATTCTCTGATATGATGAAGTGTGTTGATTGAGCTCCCATGATTGAGTCCATGCTCCCCCTGAGCATAACCAAGGTCTGCAAAAAGGTGTTGTAGAAGAAGAACATGACTCTATACATACATCACAAATGACCTTCCTATCACCAAAGACTCATACATACATCCATCTCCCAAACAAGTGGGGATATATCAAAAAAAACAATAAAAATTACATCATCCATCCTATGAATAGTGGGGTTACAAATTAGCTATTTTCATTACCTTTAAAAACAGAGACCAAATTTTTTAAACAAGACCATGATAGTCATCAAAAACTATCATATGATCTACACCATTAGCAGCATTTGTCAATTAGTATCCAGACCAGTATATGTCCATCATTAGTTCCCAAACTATCATCAACCATGTTCTCCCCCTAAACCCATTCCACCTATTCATTGTTAGATCTGATCATTGCATATGTCAGTAAGAGATATCAAAGCATCATCATCAATCAGATATTCATCAAGTTATCAACAAATTTATGAGGACCAATATATTTCCACATGTTATTAGCAGAGTGAAACCATCATCAAATAGAGCAGATAATTGACAGAACCATAGCAAACCCCTTTTTTTTATTCTAGCCCACTCCTTTCCTTCAAACCAATAGATACGCGACTGTGCCCACAGAAACTCACGTATGTATGCAACTACGCTTTATGAAATTCATGTATAACCACCTTTCTTTGAATAAAATAGGATTTAACAACAGGATGATGTAGCAACTACTCCCAACTTTTGTTTGAGATATTCAAATGTCTCTTTGGGCAGTGTTTTAGTGAATATATTAGCAACCTATTCTTTGGAGGGAACTACTCCAGTTTGACCTTTTGTTCAAGCACTCGTTCATGTAAAAAATGATATTTGATGGGTATGTGCTTGGTCTTGGAGTGCATGACTGGATTCTTTGAAATATTGATGGAACTTGTATTATCACATAGAATGGAGATAGGTGGAGTACATTTGATTTGAATGTCTTGCAAGGTTTGCATCATCCAAAGTAGTTGTGTGCAGCAAGATGCAACAGCCACGTATTCTGCTTCAGCTATAGATAATGCAATTGAACTTTGTTTCTTGCTAAAGCAAGAAACTAACCTGGAACCCATATAGAATGCACCACCACTAGTGTTTTTTCTGTCATCAACACTTCTTTCCCAATCTGCATCTATATGTGCATGAATTGTAAGATCAGTATCTCTAGGATACCATAAACCAAAGTTATGTGTTCCTTGAAGATATTTGAAAATACTTTTGACTATTTGAAGGTGTGCCTCCATATGATTTTCTTGGAATCTTCCAACTATTCCCACGGCATGCATGATGTCTGGTTGGGTACCTGTAAGATAAAGCAGACTACCAATCATGGATCTATAAGTTGGTTGTACTGCTATTGATTCATCATTTGAGCTAAGACTGCATCCTGTTACCATTGGGTAACATACTGGTTTAGAATCCTCCATGCCATTCTTTTTCAGGATCTATTTGAGATATTTGATTTGTGAGTGATAAATACCATCCTTATTTTGTTGAACCCGTAGACCAAGAAAATAGGTAGGCTCACCAAGCAAGGACATTTCAAATTCTTGCTGCATTACTGAGGCAAATTTTTACTCATGGATTCTTCATTGCTACCAAAAATGATATCATCGACATACACAACAATTATTAGCAATTTATCAGTGTCCATCTTTGTATATAGATTTCTATTTGCTGACCCCTTTGAAAAACCCTATTGGTGCAGATATTTGTCAAGACAGTAATATCAGGCCCTTGGAGCCCGTTTTAGACCATAGAGAGCCTTTCTGTGTTTGCGTATAAGTTTTGCATCATTTCCAAGAATGAATCCTTCTAGTTGTTCAATATAGACTTCTTCTTCTGTCTCCATTAAGAAAGGAAGATTTTACATCCATTTGGTATACTTTGAATTTCTGAAAACTAGAAAGAGAAAGAAACATTCTGATGGCTTCAAGTCTAGCAATAGGTAAAAAAGATTCTTCAAAATCTATGCCTTCTTGTTGAGCATATCCTTTGCAAACAAGTCTGGCCTTGTTTCTAATAACTTCTCCATTTTCATTCAGTTTGTTTTTGAATATCCATTTGGTTACTATGATATTCTTATCATGACGTCTAGGAACTAATTCCCAAGTATTATTATTTTCAATCTGTGCAAGTTCTTCATTCATGGCCTTGACCCAACATTCATCTCTGCATGCTTCATTTACATTTTGAGGTTCAGTGGAAGATAGTAATGCTAGATAGCTTAAAGCTTCGGCAATAGTTCTTCTTGTTTTCACACCTGCCCCTTTTTCCCATAAACTTTGAGTTTCTGGATTATTTTTCTGAACATACCTGGATGAGGTCTTTTCTTCTATCGTTATCTCTTCTTCGGGTGCTTCACTGGTTTCTTCTTCAGAATTAGTGTGATTTGATGTGGGAAAATGATCCTCATCTTCTTCATTGTCATAATCTTTGGTTTTTATATGTTTTTGATTTTTGCATGCTTCATCAACTACAACATCAATGCTTTCAATATTTTTCTGAAGTCTTTTATTATAACATTTATATCCTTTACTTTGGGAAGAGTAGCCAAGAAGAATACCTTCATCTACTCTGCGTTCAAACTTAACAAGTTTTTCATCAATCCTTTTGACGTAACATTTGCTTCCAAAATTTTTGAAGTATTTTACAATAGGAGTCTTACCATACCAAAGTTCATGTGGAGTTTGAGTGTTGTTTACCCGAACATTTTCTTGGTTGAGAATAGTGACGGCGGCAAATGCAGCTTCACCCTAGAAGGGTGCAGGAGTTCAAGATTCATTTAGGATGGCACGAACCATTTGTTGAATAGTTATCTTCATCCTTTCTACCACTCCATTTTGCTGAGGAGTTCTTGTGGTGGAGAACTACCTTTTTATTCCATGTTTTTCACAAAATTCAAAGAATTCATCCGAGGTAAATTCCCCTCCTCGATCAAATCTGAGGCATTTGATTTTGCGATCTGATTCATTTTCAACCAAAGCTTTGAAGGATTTGAAATTTTCAAATGCTTCATATTTATGCTTTAGAAGACCTACCCAACACATTATATGAAAATCATCAACAAACAATATAAAGTATTCTTCTCCACAAGGTGACTTTTTGTTGATGGTCCACATAAATTAGTATGAACAAGTTCAAGAGGCTTACTAGTTGACCCTTACTTTTCAATGGATTGAGATCTTGTTTTCTTACCGAATTGACGTGATTTGCATATAATATTTGCAGGAATGTTAATATATGGAAGATCATGAACAACCTAGAATCTGCATGCTTTTCTTATTTGAGAAAAGCTTAGATGTCCCAATCCTCTGTGCCATAGCTAGTTTTCATCATTTTTCCTTAGATAACACTGTTGTTTTCCTCCCTTGAGTATGTATAGGTTTTTTGGAGTTCTTGTATCTTTAATCATGGTTTCTCCTGTATCAAGCTCACGAACAACACATCCATTTGATCGAAAAGCTACTTCATTTCCTTGATCACACATTTGACTCACACTCAACAGGTTATGCTTTAAGCCATCAACATACATAACACTCCTAGCTTTAACATTTTCTTTCAAAAAAACAGAGCCTTTACCTTTTATGATAGCAGGAGTGTCGTTTCCAAATGAGACACTCTTTTCCTTTTATAAGGCATTATATGAGTGTAGTTTTTATTTGTCACCTCACATGTGTTTTGACCATCCACTGTCAATGTACCACTGGTTTTCTTGTCCTTTTGCATACAAGGCTATACCACATCTTTCTGTTTGTGGTTCTTTCTTTCTCCATATTTTGGGTTTTAATGGAGTTTTCTCCTTTTGGGATATTTGCCGAAATTTACTCCTGCATTCAGATTCTTCATGGCCAAAGTTGCTACAATTTGATCATTCTATTTCATTTTCAAGAAGATAAAAGTTATTATAGGAAATTTTCTTGATCCCTGTCACATTCCTTTGATTTCGTGCTTCTCTAGTCATGATGGTTTTGTAAGTAGCACATTGAGTGACTTTGTGTTGAAAATTATGACATGAGAAATATTGATCATTAAAGAAGTTCTTGCGATTATCGAATCTACTGACCTGGTAATTGTAGTTTCTATTGATATTCATCTTTGAAACAAATTGAGTATGACTTACCTGAGGTTGGTGGTGGCTTCTATTCATCCTTGAAGTAAATTGAGCCTAATTTACTTGGTGATTTGCTTTATTCCTTTTCTAACGATTGTCAAACTATTCACTGCTCTTTGCTGCATCAATATAGCTTTTAGTGGAGGTTGACGACTTCTGTGTTTGAGGTGCTTCTTCAGTATATCCAAGACCTATCTTTATCAGAGGAGAGTGCTGCACTTTGATACTTTCATTTAATGTTTCTGATCCTTTAGCAAATCTAAGATTGAGAGATTCTTTTTTTCTCAAGATCCTTTCTTAGACCCACAATTTCATATCTAGTTTTTCATTGTGTTTTTCTCTTTCAACAAGTTGGTATGTCAAGGTACCTATAATCATATTCTTTTCTTCTAAACAGATTTTGAGTATAGAGATTTATTCATAAAGGCCATCTTCATCTAAAGCATCCAAAAAATCATCATCTTCATAAGCCATCAGAAGTCTATAGTCATTACTATTTTCATTTTTATCACTATTTGATAAACCATCGCTATCTTCATGACTATAGTAGCTCCTTTTACTTAAAATTTGTTTTTTATTCCATTTTGCAGATTCCTTCCCTTTATCATATTTATCTTTATGAAGACATTTGGCAACATAATGACCAACTCTACCACAGTAAAAACATTTGAAAGGTAGTTTACCTCTGAATCTTCTGGAACCCTGTTGAAGCTTCTTGACAAAGTTTACTTCCTCTTCTTCTTTTGAAAGATGTCCTAATTCATTGAGTTCTTCTTTTCCTTTTATTGAAGCTTTAAATGCGGCTTCTCTCATATCTAATAGAACTCCTTTTCTCATCTCAAAGGAAGTTAAGGTTCCATGAAGCTGTGTTATAGTAATAATCTGTAAATCCTGCTTTTCTTCTATGGCAGATAGTTTTGATTCAAAATTAGCAGACAAGGATCTTAAAAAAAAATTCAACTAAGGTAATTTCCTTTATCTCCACCTAGATTATTCATGCAATTAACAACCTCATCTATACATAAGAAGTAACTAGCTATACTTTCATCATTGTGCATCTTGAGAGTTTCATATTTAATTTTGAGAGTTTGCAGTTTAGCACGTTTTACCTGAGAGTCTCCTTCGTAGCTTAGAACGATTTTGACCCATATTTATTTGGCAGATTTGAGCTGCATAACTTTGACAAACTCTGATTGTGATAGACTTCCCAATAATGTATTGACAGCCTTCGCATTGGTTTCATGTTTCTTTTTACGTGCAGTATCTGTAGGAATTGTTGATGGAAATGTATATCCTCCTTCCATGATTTCCCAGACATCTGTTCCAAGTGATTGAAGATAGGTTGTGGTTCTTACCTTCCAATAAACAAGGTTGCTCCCATCAAAGATTGGTGGTCTGATGGATCCCCTACTTTCTTGATTACTCATGATGATGGATCTTCCTTCAAGTGATCAAGCTTCTTCTAGAGGACCTACTCTGATACCAATTGTTGGAAATAATACTGAGAGCGGGGGTGAATCATTATTATCAGATCAATAATTTAATTTTTCAAAATTGATTTGTATACGCTACTTCATCTCAGTGAACTAGCGTGTATACGCAATTGTACTTAACGCAACTAGCGTATATGCAGAGAACTTTTGATTTACCCAAATTATCATGTATTGAACTTTAATCAGTGGATCAAGAATTAATTAGACAGTGCAGCAAAAATAGATTAAAGCATCACATAGAAGCAACACACATGAACACCAAGATATAAGGTGGAAACCCAATGTGGGTGAAAACCACCTGATGCTGTCATCTTTGCATTCTTTTAATAATAAGAAAATTATGTTTACAATTTTTGTATTGGTGCAGTCTTATACCAGTACGTAGGCTTCTACCTGCAGAAGGCTACAACCTTCTCTCATTCTCCAGCTTCTACTAGAAGGGAGCTACAACCCTTAGCTCTTGTACTACCCATTATGATTTCCTAGTATGTAGGCGCTAACCTACACAAGGCTACAACCTTCTCTTTTTCTTCCAGGGACCATGTTTCATAAATTTTTAGACTGGATCCATCAAAAACATCATAAGTGTAATTCAATCATCAAATATATCGCCGTCAAGCAATGACCTTTTGAACCAACCACAATTGAATCAATCAATCACTTTGAAAACCCATCAATTTGATCATTCAGAATACTATCACCAAAATACAATAACCAAAACCCAGACCAGAACCTAAAACTATGCAACAGCAAATAGCAGTAACTAAAACATATTTTATAAGGTATATGCTACTTTCATGTGTCAAACTTGCGTGTATATGCGTTTTCCTCAAATCCAACTAGAATATACATCTGCAAATATTAATTCATAATTATGTAGCTATACCAGAATTTAGTTATACCCATATCATATGATTTGTCAGCTTATATGGGTCTGATCTAGGTTCAGAAGAGTTATTTAGCCAAACAAATCCCACAGTTGTCACCCCTTTCAGCAACAGCCTGTGGAGCGCAGACTGAGGTTTCACCCGAGGTAGTAGTGGAGGGTGCTGGAACCAGGTTTCCACACCCTTGAGATGTCTTGATGTGGTCTGGAAGGTTCATGTGGCATTTTGTGGCCTTGTGCCAGTCTGCTTTCGCATAGATTTGGAATAGGGAAATTTCTTAATATTTCTCATTAGTGTGTTGTTATAGATTAGATCTCCGATTTATGGTCTTTAAGCAAACATTTACCAGAGATAACCAGTTCGCACACCCAGAAAAGATATCGATTTGCATAAACTCATAATATAAGCATAAGCACATAGATAAAACAAATATATCAACCATAAATTAACCAGATTCGCAATAATTCAGATTCAACACAATATTTCAGAACCAACTTATCTTTATTCAAATATTTCGCTAATACAACTAGATCTACCCTACGCACTCAGCTATAGGGGTCTGTGCACTCAGCTGCAGGGGTCCATGCACATAGCTGCGGACTCTACCAGGCCTCTGTGCACACAGTTGCAGAGCCTCTATCTACCTGCTGGCACCCTTGACTCAAACTTACAGATGCAAAGATTACTATCTTCACAAACCCATAGCACTTAGATCTATCAACAACAGAAACTACCTTTTTCCCTTAAAGCCACACTCTATTTATACATTCCCATGGTTTGTGGACCAATGGTGGACAACCCTTGACTCGACCTATTACATTTTGCGCTCTGCATATTTCAAAGATTACAATATTATTAAACTGACTTATAGGATTTAAGCCCCAAAACTGTTACACGGGACCTTTGCTACTCAACAAGCCCCCAACACAATCATCATGACTCATCCTGAGTCAATCATCAGTGTGGCGATACGCGCTTCCTAGGCTTCATGGTTCACCTTCTTGTGAGTGACGTACTGCTCCCTCTTTGTCTCCTACAATGCTTCTTCCAACTCCTGCTCTAGTGTTGCTACCAATTCACATACCTGATACTACTCATTTTACTCTACTCGGTTAACACAGGACACCCTCTAATAGGATTTTAGCTCTAGCTAGGATGCTACATACAGGAACTCCTCATACTAACGCAGCCATTATTCACTTTCGTCTCTTCTGTATGCACTTTTCGCTGCAGCTTGTGTTGCAATTTTGCAAGACCATTGTTGCTATCTGCGAGATCCCAATCTTCAAGGTGCATTAGAGACGACCTATTCACTACAATTCCACCATTTGTCTCTATATTTATAGCCTTTCCCTTATTTGTCATGGTTCGCCATCCAGCCCATGTGTGAGGAAGCAACACCTGAACCAGTTCTGCTTTGTGTCTATAAACTTCTGGCACATCCCCTATCGTTTTTGTTGAACTCTGCATGGTGCCCACAGCTGTCAACACCATCCTTTTCAAAAAGCTTGGCACCTCCGATGGCCAGATCACAACCCTCAACCTTAATCCTTGAGCGTAGATAATGAATAGTTCCATAGTGGTGGGAAGGCACAATAGTTTACGGTTCTCAAAAGCGTAACTCGTTTGGTGGATGCCCCCCTGTGATGTATAAGTGTCTTGAAATTCAAATTCATAGGCTCCTACATTTTTTGCTGCCCTCATGCTAAGCCTATGACAGATTGTTCCAGATCTAGCTCATACCCTGTCTCTTAATTGCCTGTCACCCGCTCCCTTTTGCCATAACTCAGAAATCTTATCATGAATAGTGACAACAACGATCACCTCCCTACTTCTCAATGCAGCAGCACAACTCTTTCCATGTGACCCTTGTGACAGATCAAATCTACGCGCACCTCGGTTATCGAACAACTGCTCCCCAGATTGCTTTAATGTCCCGCACTCTCTTTCAACTGGCTGGAGCAGTGAGATTGTCCTTCAGACGGTTAGTCAAGTGGTCAGTCCACACATGTAGAGCTTCAGGCGACTGCCATTTACTTTTCCCAGGAATGGATCTTCATTGAGCTTAGCTAGCTGGACCGTGCCTCCATCTATAACTTCTTTGACTGCATAAGGTACCAACTAGTGCATGCGAAGCTTACCGTGGAATTTGTCAAACTCGCTGTCATATAGTAATACTAGATCATTTTCTTTGAATGTGTGCATCTTGATATGGTGATCATGCGAAGACTTCTCTCATGGCTTTTGTACTTGCTGATGAAATCCTGCTAGAAATCACTCCTCCTCCAGTTCCTCAAGTTGCACGATCCACTCTTCCAAAGCCGCAGGGTCTGCCATTCCTGTCGCTACTGCTATTCGTAAACTAGGTACAATGTACTCCATGGGCATTACGGGTTCCTTGCCGTAGACTAACTAGAAAGGTGTCTAGCCTGTCAACTTTTTTCATGTTTTTCGATATTCCCATAGCACAACAGGTATGCGTAAATCCCAATCGTTGCACTCCACATTACATACCTTGGTCAACGCTATCTCCAAAATTTTGTTAAACGCTTCAATGATCCCATTTGCTTGTGGATGGTATGACATACTCTATTGATGGTATATCTGGAAATCCTTAGTGAGCGGGCTGATAGTCTCATTCAGGAGATGCCTTTCGCGGTCGCTCATTAGAATTTTTGGGCATCAAAATCATGTTAACACATTCTCAAACAAGAATTTCACAGCTGTAGCATCCATGCAATCTTTAACCAACTGTGCTTCCACCCATGTACTCTGTGGCCACGATGATATACCGTGTCCCTGTCTTTCCTAGAGGTGTGATCGGCCCCACAAAATCGATCGCCCATTTCTCAAATGTTTGCAGTGTCATCTGTGGCTTGAGCAGCATTTCATCCCTCCAAGATGGTTTCCGAGTCCATTGACATACATCGCAGGCCCGACAATATGTTTTCGAATCTTCATGGAGAGTTGGCCACCATAGTCTAGCATGAAGAATCTTTTGTGTTGTGGCACGTCTCGCATAATATCCTCTAGCAACCCCCCCATGTGCTTTGGCCAGAGTCTGTCCTTACTCAAATTGAGGTACATATCTGTGTAGTATTTTGTCATTGCCCATTTTGTAGAGGTGCCCTGCAATAACAGTAAAATCTGTTGCGCGTATCACCAATTCTCTCTTGTGTTGAATGGAATATCCCTGCAGTGTGGTTCCTGTGGTTAAGAAGTGGATTATATCCTCAAAATAGCCATCTGTGATGCACACCACATACAGTTGTGCATCCGGTAGTCCTTCCTCTAAGTTTGTGGGATCTTCGCTATTCTCAATCCGAGACAAGTGATTTGGGCATGCTTTTAGACATCCCAGCTTTACGACGACTTCGAAGTCATATTATTGAAATAATAGAAACCACCAACAAATGCGCCCCCCAACACAGGCGTGTTCACTAGGTATTTTAGTGCAGAGTGGTCAGTATACATCTTAAAGTGTCCTCCGAGCAAATAGTGGCAGTATTTCTGGAGCACGTATACCATCACCAATCCTTCTCGTTCAATAGTGGAATAGTTCTTCTTAGCTTTTGACAATTTTCGACTTGTGAATGCAATCGAGTGATTGATTCCTTCTGCTCCTTCCTGTGTGAGTACCACACCCAACGCAAAACACGACGTGTCAACATGCATGTGAAATTTGATGTCCCATTTTGGAAAGACCAAGATAGGGGCTGATGCCATATTTTTCTTAAGCGTTTCCAGACTTTTGTTACATTTTTCATTCCAGCAATAGATAGCATCCTTTTTCAGTAATTGTTCCATTGTTGTCATGATCTGTGCATAGCTTTTTATGAAATTTCGATAATGACCAGTGTGTCCCAGTGTGGCCCATAGTTGTTTGACACTTCGTGGCACTTGCAGGTTGAGTATGACAGCAATCTTTGCCAGATCCACCATCAAACCTTGCTTACAAACCACATGGCTTAGTAGGCTTTCAAAGGGGACGAGGAAAGTACACTTCTTTAGGTTAAGTGTAATCTGGTGCCATCGGCAAGTATCTAGCATTAACCGTAAGTTCGTAGTATGTTTCTTAACCAGTCGAAACACATTCCAATCATCAAGATATACATCTAAGAACTTGTGTATAAACTCTTTGAATGCTGCTACCACAAGGTATAAGAATATTGTCAGCGCATTCTTTAGTGCAAAGGGCATCACCGTATACTAAAAGTAGCCCCATTCGGTAGTGAATGTTGTTTTACTCCTATCCTGCAGCACAATCTTGATCTGGCGGTACCCTGAGAAGCCATCCGTAAAGGAGTAGGCTTCTTGTCCTCCCACATTTTCCAGTACTTTGTCTGTAAATGGCGTCAAAAATGGATCATTAATGCATGTATCATTAAGCTTCCAAAGATCCACGCAGATGCGAATTTCACCTCTTTTATTTTTTCTCTTGCACCACCATAGGACTTACCCAGTCGGACTCCTCCACTTGTTCAATTATCCCGACTGCAAGCATCTTGTCCAATTCTTCATGGACCTTTGCTTTGTATTTTGGATTCAACCGGTAAGGCCGCTGTTTAACTAGCTTTGCATCTGACTTCAAGGTTATCTTCATCACTCCCAAGTCATCGATGATCCCTTTTAACTATGTGATTTTAGTCGGGAATAGGTCTTGATATTCTCGAAGCAATTCAACAACCTTTTCCACTGTGGCATCATCCTAATAGTCCCTAAGCATTGCATACTTCAGCTCTTCCTCCATTCTAGTGTTTATTTGTTTCATTTTCAATGGCGTGGTGACGTCTAGATCCTCGATTTCTGGTCCGCAAACCTTGCAACTCCCCTCTATTTCCAGAATATTGATATTCCTAGGGTCGTCCTCATCATCTTCTACCTGCACATTGTAACATTATAGGGCCTGGTTCAACTATCTCCACCAGTCTAGCTGCACGATTTCTTCTAGTTCTAGTGGTATTTGAAGATAGTGGCCTTCACCAATTGCAACGAGTCATCCACGTATCCATCCATTGGTCTTCAAAGAAGAACGTTAACAAAAAACCCTCATAAAAGATATCCCATTTTCCTGTACCATGTCGGAGCTTAGTTTCAGTATACCAATTCCATGGAATGACATCTAGGGTATGATAAAGTAAGTGTACCCACTCCGATTGAGCCTCTTCTCCATAGGCTTGGACCCATATGGTAAGGTGCATGTGCGAGTCATGACATCCATCGTATTTCTTAGTTATTTGTGGTTCCGAGTTTCCAAATCTTATTTGCATCATACGCGTATAGTTGTGCCAATCGTCGAAAGTCCATTTGGTGCTCGTGCCTTCTATATCTACTGTAATTCCTTGCAGTCTTCCCATGGGCAGAATCTTTTGTTGATTCACCATCCACAATTGAATAGGAGACCATTGTAGTGTGGGTTTTCCCATACGTTCCCAAGTCTACTTAGGTAGTACATTTGCGTCTGAGCCCAAGTCTAGAATGATCTGATCCATCTCAAAGTTGCCAATCTGTGCCATTAGTTGCATTTCTCACCTAGTCTGTGACACTTATTTCCCTAGTTTTCGGACCACGCGAGGTTCCCTCGTTTTTTGTGTACCTAGTTATCAATTCTTGTAACACTTTAACTGCCCAATTATCAAGAAGTAATTTCATACATGTCTCTAAAAAGGTAGCTAGCATTGAGGGATCCCTCTCCAGCTTGGGTTGATCATTACTACCTGGGGTAGAGACTTCCTTGAAGCTCTTCCTAGCTTCCAAATCTATTTCGTTGTGAAACCCAGCATCGTCCTTGGTCACTTTCCTCTTATCCTCCCCTGTTGTTATGCCACTTTTGAGCACCATGTTTATGTTGGGGTCTTCCTCACGTGGTTTGGCCTGCGTCATTTGGACATTCTACATCGTCGTTGGTTGCGCTGCCCTCTTCTCCTATATTTGTGCTATCAATGTGGGGCAATCTATCATTTCATGATTGAACTACTCGCAACACAGGCATGATATTCTGGTTGGGTTGGTACAGTCCCACTCATAGTGTCTTGGTGCTCCGTAGTTGCAACAGATTAACTACTCGCAACCCCTTCCTGGCCCCATTCCTCCCCGTCCTCATCCATGTCTCTGGAACCCACCGCGCGCTGTTGCTGTAGCTGGATCCTAACCTTGCGCTTCAGTCTGAACTCTATATGCAGATGACCGGTCCATTAATAATTGTTAACTATAGCAGTCTTTCTCCTCATGCCCCACCAATCTACAAAAATTGCAAAATAACTACTGGTGGGTCTGGTTAAAGTTTGGTAGTAGATGACAGTTGTCCGTGTTGTGCCTTCCTCCCACCTGATAGATTGCTCACCAGAGTGAGGGTAGCGCACTCAGCTCTGCTTGTGCCTCTGGTCGCAACGATGTTGGTCCCCCCACTGTCACATTATTCACAAAAACCAGACAATGATCCTTATTGTGACCCTGGCTTCACTTCATACACCACACTTCCTCCCGGACCTCTGGTCAGGCCACCTTTTCCTTTTTTAAACTCTGAATTTCTAAACATAGGTTTTGTATTTGTGCGTGGATTTGTTGAACTCCCAAAGCCATATCCTATATTGGAGTTTCATACAACCTCATCGCTATCTCTAATGCTTTAGCCTTGGTTGAGATCTTTTGTTGTGACAATGTTGTCCTTAGATGTGGTGTCAATGACGCCATAAACCACATGCAGTGTTGTGCATCTGACTACGTCATGTTTGCCTCTTGGATTGTACTTTTCAATCTCGGATCTAGATCCCATGGAGTTTCACCAGGCATCATCGCGATCTCCTTGAACACTATGATCGACTGCGTTTCTAATTTGGCTGGCTAAATTCATTTTTTAATTCAGACTGGATTTCCATTGTCCTTGCATTCGGGTGATTGCTTGAGTACTTTATATACCACATCAGTGTGCGGTCCTGCAACACACTAACTAGGGTAGCATTTTTGATGTTGTCATCCATAACTCTGTGTGCTTCCCATACTGCCAACACCATGAATAAAATTGTTTTGGACCTTCACTTCCCATGCCTTTGAATACTGGCAATTGAATCGTGCTCGTCATGTTTAACTTTGGGTTTGTGTGTCGGTGCACTAGGACCTCTTATCAACTTGTACTGCTGCTGATTCAATCAATCCTTAGACTCTTCCTTCATAGAATTTTAGTGTTCTGACATGAAAACATCCCTTAGGCAGATCCTAGTCCCAGCAAAGGAACTATTTGTTGGCTTATATGGGCTTGACCCAGGTTTGAAAGAGTTATTTAGCCAAACAAATCCCACAGCTACTAACCCTTTCAACAACAACCCACAGAGCGCAGACTGAGGACTCACCTGAGGTAGCAAGGGAGGGTGTTGGAACTAGGTTTGCGCACCCTTGAGATGTCTTGATGTGGTCTGGAAGGTTCATGCATCGTTCTATGGCCTCACACCATCTACTTCCATGTAGATCCGGAACAGGGAAATTCCTTAATATTTCTTATTAGTGTGTTGTTATAGATCAGAGCTCCGGTTTACGGTCTTTAAGCAAACATTTACTAGAGATAACCAGTTCGTGCACCCGGAAAATATATAGATTTGCATAAACTCATAATATAAGCATAAATGCACAGATCAAATAGATATATCAACCATAAATTAACTAAATCTGTACTAATTTAGACTCAACACAGTATTTCAGAACCAACTTATCTTTATTCAAGTCTTTTGCTAATACAACCAGATCTTCCCTGCGCACTCAGCTGGAGGGGTCTGTGCACATAGATGTGGAGTCTGTCAGGCCTCTGCACACACAACTGTAGAGCCTCTTTCTACCTACCAGTACCCTCGACTCAAACTTATAGACGGAGCGATTACTCTCTTCACAAACCCATAGCACTTAGATCTATCAACAACGAAAGCTACCTTTTTCCCTTAAAGCCATGCTCTATTTATACATTCCCATGGTCCATGGACCAAGGGCGGGCCGAATTACTTCCTATTATTCTATACTATTTCTTGGGTGGACAACCCCTTGACTCGACCTATTACATTTCGCGCTCCGCATATTTAAGAGATTTACAATATTATTATCCTATCTTATAGGCTTTAAGCCCCAAATCTCTTATGTGGAACCTCTGCTACCCAACATCATTTACAAAATAATATATGCATCGGTATTTAGATCTAGAATATTCATGAGCAAAAACACATAATGATAGTTCATTTTATGCCTTGAGGTCTTGATCCATCATTAGATATTATCCTCCATCAATCGCTAAGGTTCCTCCTTGGTTCAGATCCTTCAATGCACCATAAGCCAATAACCTACATACTAGATCTCACACTTCATTAGATATTCAATGCTTGTGTGTCCTGGCCTAATGATCTTCTCCTCCTGTTATAGTTTTAGGCCTTTCTCAATACCATGGACCAAAACCACTTAGGACCAATACCTTGGATCAAATACCTAGTGTCACTGCTTCGAACGAAATACCACGGATCAATACCATGGATCAAAATACCATGGACTAAATACTTCGGACCAAAAACTTAGTTTTCCAAGGTATACATGCCTTTCCTTCTGTGAAAATGCGTGTGTACGTTATACGCTCCTTTTGTTCTATTAACGTGTGTGTATACACGGGTTGGTCAATGGTGAACCTGTGTATACCTCTCTTTCTTCATTCAGTGAACACTGATCTATAATTCTTTGCTGTTTTCCTACTATACTATGATTCCTTGAAGCTGCCTGTCATGCGGAAAGAGTTATATTTGCGGACAAATCTAACCTCCCTAGGAGTCTAAGACTCTCTAGTGACAAACAAACCAAACAAGAGCTATCCTTCTCTAGATACAAATCATTCTACGAGAATTCAAATGTTTTCAATCTTACCTTAGGTCCCACACTTGTTGTAGCAGTCCAGCCTTGCTGATCCAGATGAGCTCCTCCTTCACTTTCAGACCTGCATACACTAACAAAGCAAACGATTACATAGCATCTGAATATTCATCATAAAATAAAGCATATCTATCATATTGACCAAGGAATACATGAAATAATTCATTAACAAATGATTGAGAAGAATGGACTTATTTGTATTAAATAATCAAAGGAACCATTACAACCTGAGCCTTGGTGTTGTGCAAGCTCCTCCCAGGGTCCAGCAAGAGATTTTCTTTACTTTGACAAGCTCACCCACTCCCACTATGGCAACAAGGAAGGATAGTGATCTCTCCTCACAAGTCAACAATGGAAGTCCTAATTCCAGCAGCATTTACCCTTTAGAATGTTCAGCTTTCAACTTCCCCTCCCATGGCCCAATGCCTGTATTTATAGTATTCTAGAGGAGGTTATTCAGTTCCAACATCAATGGGATACTCCCTCTTTTGGATGGGGTAGCTCCTCTCTTGATGGGATAAGCTCCTCTATCATAGGGTGCATGAACCATCTGGAGGCGCTCAATACACGTCAAAAACTCTTCTAGAAGGCTCTAGAAGTGACCACAAGTAACTTTTTAAAGATGAAACTTGCGCCTTTTGACCTTTACAGGGGTACTCACCCTAGCTTTAGTATACAGAGCGTATTACTACGCAGGTCTAATGTATATGGAGTGCGTACACGCAGGCAAGGTAGAGAGAAACTGCGTACCCAGAGATAAACATGTTTTCAAGTGACTTTCTCTCTCTTTGAAGTTTTGACATGAAGAGCAGAGGTATGGGGCTTTGACAAAGAGGACAATGTGGCTATTGATGAGGCCACATAAACTGCAGATAGTCAAGGTGACAAAATTCAGTGTAACAGATTGCCCCCTAAAGTACGAAGCCTGTAATAGATAAGGGTGTTAAGTCATATAAGAAGGGTGAAGTGCTTTATCATTTCGAGGATCATCTTGTGGATAGCCGG
>APFE030143486.1:92955-110590 GCA_000404065.3 Pinus taeda | reverse complement strand
CAAGTGTTTTCTGATCTTACCTTAGGTCCAACGCTTGTTGTAGCAGTCCAGCCTTGCTGATCCAGATGAGCTCCTCCTTCACTTTAAGACCTGCATACAATAACAAAGCAAACGATTACATAACACCTGAATATTCATCATAAAACAAAGCATATTCATCACATAGACCAAGGAGTACATGAAATAATTCATTAACAACAAATCATTGAGAAGAATGGACTTATTGTATTAAGGAAACAAAAAAGGAACCATTACAACCTGAGCCTTGGTGTTGTGCAAGCTCCTCCCAGGGTCCAACACGAGATTTCCTCTACTTTGACAAGCTCACCCACTCCCAATATGGCAACAAGGAAGGATAGTGATCTCTCCTCACAAGTCAACAATGGAAGTCCTAATCCAGCAGCATTTACCCTTTAGAATGTTCAGCTTTCAACCTCCCCTCCTTTGGCCCAATGCCTGTATTTATAGTATTCTAGAGGAGGTTATTCAGTTCCAACATCAATGGGATACTCCCTCTTTTGGATGGGGTAGCTCCTCTCTTGATGGGATAAGCTCCTCTATCATAGGGGGGCATGAACCATCTGGAGGCGCTCAATACACGTCAAAAACTCTTCTAGAAGGCTCTAGAAGTGACCACAAGTAACTTTTTAAAGATGAAACTTGCGCCTTTTGACCTTTACAGGGGTACACACCCAAGCTTTAGCATACAGAGCATATAAATACGCAGGTACAGTGTATTTGGGGTGCGTACACGCAGGCAAGGTAGAGAGAACCTGCGTACCCAGAGATAAACATGTTTTTAAGTGACTTTCTCTCTTTTGAAGTTTTGACATGAAGAGTAGAGGTATGGGGCTTTGACAAAGAGGACAATATGGCTATTGATGGGGCCATAGAATTGCAGATAGTCAAGGTGACAAAATTCAGTGTAACACTGCCCTACATTGCATCTATCACATCTGATAGCTCTTCTATAGATTCATCAAGTTACCATATACAAGTGAGTTGTTCTGCTACAAGTGGGTTGCGATCAAGTACAACACACACACATAATGCCAACAATGAAAAGAGTACTTTTGATCATTGTGACTATTGGACACTAACATTGGCTCCAAGTGGGGATGGCAGCTCATTAGGAATTTTCAAGAAAATCATAGACTAGGTAGGCTTGTTCATTGGGAAATGGTGTCACTGCAGCTACAATATTCAAACTAACTCAAATTAAACTGAAAACTGAACTATAACATCAACTACAAACCCTACTAGAAATTAACACTGAAAAAGATGCTCAGAATGTTGAGCTTATTCATCACACCTTACCTACTCTAATTGATCCATAAACGATATGATCAAGTGAAATTGAAGATCCAGTGTAACCAATCAAGTACGTGACTACTTGACTAATTGTTGTATTCAACTCCACCAAGCATAAAAAAATATTTAGAAGATGGCAACTCAAAATGATACTTGAGTCCAAAGCCTGTGTTGGTGAATAAAACAAACTCCACTTTTCCTGATGCTTGCAAAATGATTCCCATGGCATCTTGAAAATCATGAAACATTATCCCTTGTTGATCAGAAAAAAGAAGGGAGATGCCTTCAAATATAATGGTTGATTGTTATTCTTCATTTGGCCGATCCTTCTTAAATGGAAATGCAAGGATGTGATCTTCCATACCATCCATATCAAAGACAAGATTTGTATGTTCTTGCAAATCTTCAATTGAGGTAGCCAAATCAACATCAACACAAATATCTACAAGTTCCTTTTCATGTATATTAGAAAAAGAATTGTCTAGGCTTTGAAAAAATTCAAAATCTTGATCATCTGAAGACTGTTGAACATGTTCACCAAACTCAAGACAACAAAATTGTTGTACACTGTTTTTGACCTCAATGGATGTTGGGAATGGGATCCCCCAAGGACAGTTTTGGGTCTAAAAGCCCATGTTTTGAGTCGAATTTTTTAATAAAATAGTAAAGTCTCCACATTTTGTGGTTGTGGAGCATGAAGGTGTCATGAATCATAAAGGGTTGTCTACCCTTAGTTTTATAAAGTCAATTCAGCTGTAAAAGATCTACCCATGGTCCGCGGACCATGGGATTGTATAAAAAAGAGCCAAGTAAGTAAGTTCTAAGTAGTGCAAATAAGTCTAAGAGAGTCATAGCTCTAAAGTAAGAAGTCTAAGTTTCAGATCGTGAGGCTCTACAGCTGAGTGTACAGAGGCTTAGGGTTGAAGTCTGTAGCTGAGTGTGAGGACCCCTGTAGCTATGTTCACAGGGTGGATAGAGTTTGTAATCGCTTTAAGATATGAATAAAGAGAAGTATTCTACAAATTTTGTGTCTTTGTTCTGATTAATGCATCTTTTCATTTTATTTATGAATTTCCTTTATCATGCTTATATGATGCACGAATGAATGCAATTACGTTGGGTAACTGAATGCAAGTAAGAACATATATTTATGCAGTGCTAACTTTAATTATCTAACAAGATAAATAAGATTCTTAAGGTAACGTGACAATCTATGCAATACAATGCCTTAGCAGTGTGAAAGCATTTGAATCTAAGGTTAGGGATGTGCGAAGGCTAGCTATACCCTTTCACAGACTTATCGAAGGGAGGAATAAGGGGTTAGGAAGATAGAGCCCTAGAACTAAGTGACCTGTGCGAAGGCAGGAATAGAGGGAATAAAATGACATCACGACCATCTCAAGGTGCAGAAACTTGGTTACATCATCCCCCCATACTTCTTTAGGTGAGACTTCGGTCCACGCTCCATGGACTGATGCTGAATGGGCATATAGTGTAGGGATTTGTTTGGCTAATTAATGTTGAACCTGGGTTAGGCCCCCTCAAGCCAACAAATGGTTCCATTGTCGGGATTAGAATCTGCATAAGAGATGTATGATTTGGTATCACTGGAATCCAACTAAGAAAGAGATTGTAGACTGTTTCGATAGGAAGATCCATGAATTCACAGCACAAGATAAAAAAAGTTCGCGATTGAAAAAGGAACAGTGGCTGGATAGGTACCTCTATACAGAAATACACGAGATCATTTTCTGTTCCTTTCCAGTTAAGCTATAAGAGTGGATCACGAAGCAAGAATATAGCCAAGGAAGGTGGAAACTTGATAGTCCTATTGCTTGGACCCCAGAGCTAGTATAAAAATTGGAAGCGTCGGAGGATGAGATCACTCACGCTGTCAATCATTAACTCAATCATGTCATAGGAGGATTTGCAACTGAATTTGCAGTCGACACCTTAGTCAGATACAGCAAGGTAGAGTAGCACTTCTTTAAAGGACCATGAGGTAAGTACTTGAAATTTTTGAATACCTATATTAAAATGCTATTGTGTAGAAATAAGGTTATGCAACTACCTTGATGTTTGGAGCTACGGAAAGTAGAAAAACTTACAGAAACGAGGGAAAAATGGGTACTCAATATAGCCCATTGATTCCACCTCCATGAGGTGACAAAGAGGGGATATTGCAGGCTTCTCTATGAAGTGTTATTCAGTTGATAAGACAAGGATTCCCGCAACTACCACCCCCACCAACACCACCTCCAACTTCACCATCATCACCTGCGACTTCACCTGTACCACCTTCACCTCCACCATAGTTAATTATGGCGAATTCAATGAAGCTACCTTTGTTCAAGGGATTGGAAAATAAGGACCTGAACTAGTTCTGGTTCGTCGTGAAAGCTACATGGGAAGATTAGGGTGTTACAGATGATGACATGAAGAAGGCAACATTGGTTAGTGCTCTGCAGGATCGTGCGCTAACCTGGTATATCAAGTACTCTAATGATAACCTGAATGCTAGAGTGGAAGACATCTAGAAAACACTGAATAGGGACTTCAATAGGCCTAAATCTAAAGCTCAGTCTATTTTGGGGTTCAAAGAAATCGCAATGAATCCAGGTGAGACACCTTGGGAATTAGGTAAGATTTTGAAGTTCAAAGTCCATGAAGCGAACATGAACCTAACAGA
The DNA here is from genome assembly GCA_000404065.3 of Pinus taeda. NCBI lineage: Eukaryota > Viridiplantae > Streptophyta > Pinopsida > Pinales > Pinaceae > Pinus > Pinus taeda. The sequence goes on along the minus strand of APFE030143486.1, from coordinate 106,590 downwards.
TGGAAAATATCGCGAATGGTTTGTGGCTTTGCTCCTACCACACCTAAGGGCTGTGTTCTCACAACAAAAGATAATGACTTAGGTAGAGGCTTTGGAGAATTCAATGAGATTGCATGAAATACCAATGCAGGATCTAAATCTGGGGGTTTAGAAGATCCATGCGCAGTTGAAAAATCTTTGCCTTGAGATACAAAGCTTGAAGCAAGATAGAACAATTTGACCAGAGGTGCGCAAGGAGGTATGGTGCCTGAAATGAGAGGGTCAGGAGCATGACAAAGACCATTTCCTGGTCTTTGAAAACTACCTAGAAGGAGGAGGCCTGATTCCTTTAAGGCCAGAAGCTCAGGCAAGACCAAGCACAGGGCCTACATTGTGGTGCACTATATGTTAGGTAGCAGGAAAATATGCCATGGATAACTCTCATCTGTTATAGAAGTTTTTACAGACACTGCAACAACTGTTCTGCAACTTATGTAGGTCGGTAGGGCATGATGAGCATAATTCCAGAAGTTATGAACTAATGATGGACATAACGCCCACCTAAAGTGTTCAGGTAGAAACGCAGCCCCCTCACCAGAGCATGGGGATGGCGCAGACAAGATTTTAGGAGTGAGGATGAGGCTAAGATGGGGGAGGAATTGGCAGAGGTCAGGGGAAGATGATTTGCTACAATTGCAGAGGACTAGGAAACTATGCCCGCGATTGCACTAACCCAACCCATCCATCGTGCAAGTATTGCACTCTATTTGATCATGAAATGAAGACTGTCCTATGCTGATAGCAAGGATACATGACAAAGGGGCACTACCACACCAACCAACTCAGAATCTGTAGATGATGAGGTCTAAGCCACGTGAAGAGGATCTGAACGTGAATATAGTGCTCCAAAGTGGAATCACAATAGGAGATGATAAGTGGAAATAGGCTGAGGATAGTACATGGGTTCACAAAGCTCCAGTGAAGGAGGCTGAGTTCGATTTCGATCGCACACGTGAAACATTCATGGAAGCAAAGAAGAGCTTCGCTGAGGCCTCCACATTAGGGAGCAAGGATAAGCCTGATCAGGGGATAGACCCTTCTATGCTTACAACCTTCCTGGAGACCTGTATGAAGTTAGCCATGATAGCAAGGCTATGAAGGGGCTATAGGAGCTTATAAATAGATGCTACAGAATCACCCCGAGTGAGCCACGCATAGCATGAAAGATTGACAAGCATAAAACAAAGACGGGATGAGAGATGAGACTGATTGCGTAGATAGGAGAGTATGAGATGGATAAAGTTATCTTGATCCTGGGGTCAAATGCAAACATCCTACGAAAACAGGCTTGGGAGTGGATGGGGAGACCTACACTACAATGGTCTCTAATTCAACTAAGGATGGCGAATCAACAAAAGACCATCCCCATGGGGTGGCTGCAAGGGGTGAGTGTAGATATTGAGGGTTTGAGCGAGCTGGCTGATATTGAAGTAATAGAAATTGTGGATGATAACAACCCCTACCCTGCACTCCTAGGAATTGATTAGGCTACTGATATGAACGAGGTAATCAATATAAAGAAGCGGAAGATGATATTTGAGAAGAAATCGCTCTGTGTAATAGTACTCGCAGATCCTATTGAGGGATCTTACTATACTAAACTAGTCTGCGATTATGAGAGAAATGATGATTTGGACTGTATCTATAAGATAATAGCGCAAGACCAAGATTGGGTGAATCCAACAACGGATGGAAAAATTACATGGGATTGCAAGAGTTCTTTCACCTCGGACTCTGATGAAGAGTTAGAGCACTGGCAGAATCGGTTACATGAAGTAACAAAACTGAGTTGTAACATGATGACCCAGTCCTTGTGCTATGTGTCGTCAAAGGTAAGAAATTTGCCCACTTATGATGGCCTGAGTGATGTAGATATATTTTTGGATGCATTCGAGAGGGAGGTACCAAAAAAGCAGCACTTTGAGGTGTTGGACTAGGAACTGCGCACTACGCCCACAAGATGGTGGGGCATGCATAAGGGAAGCTTTGATGATTAACACGAATGTAGGAGGATGATGATAACATTCTTTGGGAAGCCAAAGGTATGAATGACAGACAAGTATGATGGGCAGGATGACCTGCGTGCGCACTTGGCCAAATGGGCTTAGGCTTATGGAGCAAAGCCCCAACCTGAATGGGTGCACTTGTTCTATCACACCCTGGATGTCGTCCATATGAACTGGTATGTAGGAACATAGTTCCTCCATGGTACAGACAAATGGGATATTCCACACGAAGGATTCATAATGAAATTCAGTTTTGAGGACGGCTTTGACTGCATTGATGAGGCACTACAAGAGGTGAAAGCAACAATATTTAGGATATCGTAAGATCCTTTAGACCTAATTCGTCCTGAGTGGGCTACTCAGCTGAGTCACATGATAGAATGCTATAATGTAACTACAGAAGAAGAAGATGAGGATCCATGAAAGATTAACATCCCTGAAATAGAAGGTCACCATGAGGTTGAAGGATCATAGATTGAGAATCATGATATAACCACATTGCTAAAAACAAAATAGGTAAACATTGGTATGGAGGTAGAGCCCAAACTTGTGAATATTGGAGATTATTAGGATGATGGCATGGTGGATAAGGTCACTAAATTTCTCTACGAATACTAGGATTTGTTTCCTACCAAGTTTATGGATTTAAAAGAGATAATTGGCGACCTACGTGTTATGTATATCACATTGAAACCTGACACAAAGCCGATTAAGAAAAGAACTTACTGTCTCAAGCTGAAGTATAAGGAGAAGGTCTACTTAGAGCTAGACAAGATGCTAGCAGTAGGCATCATTGAGCCTGTGGAAGAATCTGACTGGGTAAGCCCAACGGTGGTACAGGAGAAGAAGCAGAAGGATGAAATAAGGATATGCATGGTGTAGGAATTTACAGGGTAAGTTCCTCAGACAGAACACCAAAAGGACACCGCTCACAAACAGGTGTTGGACAATGTAGGTGGCCAAGAATCATATTCCTTCATTGATGGGTTCTTTAGGTACCATCAAATAAAAATCCCTCCAAAGGATAGGAGCAATACAACCTTCACGACTGAGTGGGGGTGTTTCCAGTACACTGTAATGATGTTTGGATTGAAGAATGTGCCTGCAATTTTCTCGCGCATAGTCATTGCTGCATTTAAGGAGTTTATTCATAAGTTCTTGGAAGTATACTTTGATGATTGGACTATGTTTGGGTTGGTGAAATGCCATGTAGCAAGCTTGTGCCTGATGCTGGATACTTGTCAAAGATACCAAATCGTGCTCAATCTGAAGAAGTGTCTGTGTTGTGTTCCATTTGGGACTCTGCTAGGTCATGTGGTTTGAAGACAGGGACTGATGGTAGATCCCGTGAAGATTGCAGTGATACTGAACTTGGAAGCACCAAGGAGTGTGAATTAGCTGCATGCTACCCTAGGACACACAAGATATTACAGAAAGTTCATCAAAGGATATGCCATATCACCATGCCTATGGAGAAGTTGTTGAAAAAGGATGTCACATTATGCTGGAATGAGGACTATAAGAAGAACCTAGATGTATTGAAAGAAAAGATGGTCACTACGCCGATTTTAGACTTCTCAAATTGGAAGAAGGAGTTTCATGTACATGTCGACGCATCATGTAAAGTATTGGGAGTAGTACTGACACAGGCTGGTGGAGAATGCTTGGACCATCCTATAGTGTTTGCAAGAAGAAAGTTATCTAAGGCAGAAAGAAACTATTCCACCACTGAGCGTGAAGGGCTAGCTATCGTATATGCGCTCGAGAAGTTTAGGCACTACTTGCTCAAAGGCCATTTTAAGATGTACACATATCATTCCACGTTGAAATACCTGGTAAATAAGCCTGTGTTGGGGGGTAGAATCTTCAGATAGTTGTTATTCTTCCAGGAATATGATTTTGAAGTTATTATGAAGCCTGGATGACTGAACGTGGGACTAGACCATCTGTCACGCATCGAAACAGTGGAAGAGCCCACTAATTTGGTGGAAGGATTGCCTAATATGAAACTATTTACAATGCGCATCATGGATGGTAATTTTGAGGATATAATACACTTCCTAACGATAGGAACTACCCTAGAGGGATACACCATGCAGCATAAGAAGGAGTTAGTGGTGTGCATGACAAATTTTTCTGTCATTATTGGGCATCTCTACAAAATGGGCTCTGATGAGACATTGCGATGATATGTACTTGAGTTTGAAAGAAGCAGCATCCTCGAGGATGCTCATGAGGGCACCGCGGGAGGACATTATGCAGGGAGAATGACTAGGCAGAAGATTCTACATGCAGGGTTGTGGTGACCAACCCTCCATTAGGACTAAAATGTGTATTCAAAGTCATGTGATGTGTGTCAAAGGACTAGGAGGCCATCGGGGAGGGATGAGATGCCTTTGAATCCACAGATGACTTTGCAACCCTTTGAGAAATCGGAAAAAGATTTTGTGGGACCCATTTAGCCCCAAGGAACGACGAGAGTGAGGTACATTATCACCATGACAGAGTATTTGACTTGTTGGGTGGAGGCACAACTTGTGAAGGATTGCATAGGCATGACTGTTGCAAAGTTCCTCATTGAGCATGTATTGATGTGATTTGGATATCCAAAGATCTTAATGAGTGATCACAGTATGCACTTTCTGAATGAGACGATCAACGCACTAATAGAGGAATTTCAAGTATATCACCAGAAGATCATGCCTTATGACCTGCAGGCTAACAGGATGGTGGAAGCATTCAATAAAGTGCTAGAGAATGTGCTAACCAATGTTTGCAATACTCAGTGAAGTGATTGGGGCCTACGCATACCTACAGTACTATGGGTTTATCGGATGACATGCAAGAAGTTGACTGGACAAACTCCCTTGAGGCTTGTATATGGCATTGAAGGGGTAATGCCTATGGAATATATCGTGCCTAGTCTACATATATTGGTGCTCACATGTATGACATATCATGGAGCCTTGGAGGAAAGCCTCGCACAACTGGATGAGCTTGAGGAAGAGAGATTTCTGGCTAGATTTCACCAACAGGTCCAAAAGTAGCGCAAAAAAACAAGGCATGATCGACATATTAAGTGTCGCACCTTTAAGGTAAATGACCTGGTTTTGTTATATGACAACAAGTTTGATAAATTTTCAGGGAAATTCAGAATGCACTAGTTAGGACCCTATGCCATTAAGAAGATTACCAATGGAGGAGTGGTATAGCTGGTCAAATTGAATGGAGAGCCCTTCCCAGGAAAGGTGAATGGGAGTCGGTTGAAGCCATACACCGATGGTCTAGCCATGTGACTAGATGAAGGTAGCACAATGTTAATGCTCTAGGTAGCTAAAAGGAGGCGTGGGACTATAAAATACACTCCTCAGGTTGGGGATCTGCATGATTGGAGGATTTTTCGAAGCAAGGAAGTGTCACAAGGTTTGTAGCAGTGGAAGGCGGCGGTGCTGTCCAGGGAGGAATCGCGCAGGTAGGCTAGAAAGTGATCGTTAAAGTCACTATTCATGATTTGACAGTAGAAATGTGGCCTAATGGAGTCTGACATTTAAGACAAAATTTATAGCTTAGATCCTTGAAAATCTACTTCCAATCTGGCATTAATGAACCGAATTTGGGGTGAATGGTCAGATTTGAATTCAAAATGCCTTATAAATTACAAGTGGCTGTCTAGCAAAAAATAATTGGCATTTTTATAATTGATTTGTTGAGCCCTGAAAAATGCATGAATCATGAATACTATGAACTTCTGATAGCTAGTAAAGTATTTGACACATTGTTGAAGGAGACACAAGAGTTCTTGCATAAAATCGTGTCGGCACCCATAGAAACTATAAATACCGAAGAAGTAGGAGACGAGTTGGTGCCAGAAATGAAGATGGAGGCAGAAGTAGCTACTCCAGAAGTGGCTGAAGTATTAGCAGATGTCCCTAAATCACCAAGGACACTGAGACCAAAGCTGACCCCAACCAAAGAGACCACCAAGAATAAAAAGGGAAAGTATCCTGCCATACCAGTGCGTGCATCACCGAGGAGAAACCCACCAAAACCCACCACACAGGAGAAAGAAAAAGGCTATAAATTTGGCGCCGGAGGAAGAAGACATTGAGGACATCCCGATGCATGATGAGGATGTGGAAGTTGAAGTAGAGGAGGTTGAAGCCCAGGGCACAGACCCTATTATTCGGTTTCCTGAGTATGTCTCCTTTTGCAAGCCCAAGACCAAGGTTCCGAAAGACATCAATGAAAGAAAGACCCCCTTTCAAACCCCTCTATTGCCGGATGATATTGTTTTCGACAAATCACGCTTTTCGTGGGTGCCACTGCTAAAACTTGAGGCCTGGGACCTAGCTAATCATAAGAAGTTCCCACAACTAGAGATTAAGTAGTTGATGCACCGAATCATTGATAAAAACACTGGAATGACTACATTGTAGCCACAGAGGTGGCTCAGAGGAGTAGTCAAGGAAGGGTTTCTCAACCTGGTTTGGGTGCCGCACTACAACCACACCCCGGTGGTAGTATTGGTCATCAAGCATCTATTATGCTTAGTGCATGATGGGTGTCTATGGCTGGGGAACCAATACCCATCATAGATAGGTTGATTCATAGGATAATGTGATTGCCATATACAAGAGAGAATCTGGCCATGATATTTGGCAGAAAATGTGGAGAGCAGGCCCTCGCAAAGTCTATGAAATAAAAGTTTAAACTGGTGAAGAAGCAATGTGGATATGCTATATCCAGTATCTACGACTCTGCAGTGTTGAAGGCAAGACTAAAGCCCTGGCTGGATGAGGCTTACATGATGACAAGATCTATTGAAGGCAAGCTTGTGACTCTGCAAGTGACGCAACAAAAGCTTCAGGTTGATAGCTCAGGAACTGTGACCGAGAAGATGGTCGAAGACGCGAAGTAGGCAGTAGCTCAGTGTACTACCGAGGTTGCAACCATATCAGTTGAGATGGAAGGGCTTCACACAAAGATCTCCGCACCTGCCAAGTGAATCAAGGGCAACTCACGGTGTTTCTATTGGGGGCCTATTGGGAAGGATAGTTATTGGGCTAAAATCCCATGTTTTGAGATGAATTTTGAAATAAAATAGTAAAGTCTCCACATTTTTTTTTCATGGATCATGAAGGTGTCATGAGTCATAAAGGGTTGTCCACCCTTAGTTTTATAAAGTCAAGTCAACTATAAAATATCTACCCATGGTCTGCACACCATGGGATTGTATAAAAAATAGCTAAGTAAGTAAGATTTAAGTAGTGCAGATAAGTTTAAGAGGGCCATAGCTCTGAAGTAAAAAGTCTAATTTTTGGGTTGTAACATAGGTAGAGGCTTTGCAGTTGAGTGCATAGAGGCCTAGAGTGGAAGTCCACAACTGAGTGTGCGAACCCCTACAACGATGTGCAAAGGGTGGATAGAGTCTGTAATCACTTGAAGATATCAATAAAGAGAAGTATTCTGCAAATTATGTGTCTTTGTTCCATAATGCATCTTGTCATTTTACGTATCAATTTCCTTTATAATGCTTATATGATGCGCAAATGAATGGAATTATGTTGGGTAACTGAATGCAAGTAAGAACATTTTCTTATGTGGTGCTAATTGTAATTATCTAATAAGATAAGTAATATTCTTAAGGTAACTTGAAAATATGTACAATACGCTGCCTTAGCAGCATGAAAGTGTCTAAATCAAAGGTTAACGCTACCCGTAGGCCAATCGTACCCTTTCGCGAAGGTATCAAAAGGAGGAATAAGGGGTTAGGAAGACAGAGACATAGAACTAAGAGACCTGCACGAAGGCAGGAATGTAAGGAATAAAACGACATCATGACCATCTCAGGGTGTGGAAACTTGGTTCTAGCATCCCCCAATACTGCTTTGGCTGAGAATTTGATCAGCGCTCTGTGAACTGATGCCGAAAGGGCCAGTAGTGTAGGGATTTGTTTGGCTAACTAACATTGAACCTGGATTAGGGCTCATCATGCCAACAATGGATAAATCACGACTCTCTAGATTTTCTAAACAAGAAAACTCAAAATTCTGATCTACACATATTTCTTCTTGAATTAAAAGCTCAGAAGAGGAAAGGAATGAAGGGTGGCTAGAAAGAACATCTTTATATATATCTTGATTGCTTGAATATTGGCAAGACTGTTGCAAATTATTATCAACTTCATATGATGGAAGATCACTGTCATCATTTGAAGAATTATGTTCAAGTTCACTACATCTAGGGTAGAATCGATGATCCTCTCATGGTGGTGAAAAGGGTTTTCATTCAAACCATCAAATAATTCATCATCCATAAACTCTTCATCACCACAAGCACTTTCTAGCTCTTGAATAAAATTCTCAAATTGATCACAACAATCCTCAATCAAAAGAAAAGAACTATAGGATTCTCTATACATCTCAAAAAATACTGAGTGGAAATATTTGAGAAAATAAATACAAGCAGGACGCAAACTTTCATACCAAAATTGTGCTCTTTCTTTTAATGTCATCATGAACATGTTCATTAAACAATCTTCATGAAAATTAATCCTCGGCTTATGCACATGCATATGAAATCTTGTTAAATTAAGTGTAGCATCATCACATTTTACATCTCTAAACTTTGGCAAGTATGTTTGGCAATCTACCTTAGGCATATGATTTGGAAAGCCTGGAACATGATCTTGATGCATAGGAGCATACCTTCTGGATTGAGAACTCATTTCGATTTCTGGATGCTATTGCGAGTGGAGTCTTTGAATCAAGTTGGAGTCACTAGGTGAATGTTGCCACCTTCATATGTGTCTGACCACTGTCCACAATCAACAAATCAAGTCTAAACTTTGATGATCTTTCTCGGGGAATATGAAACTATTTTCTCCCTAGAAACGAAGCCAAAATGTTATCCTCCACCATATCCCAAGGCTGAGAAAGGAGATCAAAGGAGGTAACCTTAAACCACTTAAGGTTTAGTAGATATCCCTACTATACCAGAGAGGGATCTCTCTATGAACTTATATCTAATGATTACTCGAGTGGGAAAAAAAATTAGGCTGTATATGTTTAGCTCTAGAGTTTTGGAGATTTTAGGGTTTTACTGGATGGAAAGCATGAATTCATTTATTAGAAACAAGTGACATAAACATGAATTTCCTGATAAAACATATCCTAAAACTAATAATTACATTTAAAACCTCTTAGTAAAATCACTGAAAATCATAGGAATGGAAATAATATGGATTTATCATTCATATAAAACTATAATGGAGAGAAAACGTTAACACAAACTCACAACACAAGAATTCCTGAATAATAGTTGAAACTGTCCTTTGATTTTTTGCAAAAGTGATGAAGTACAAGCTCCAAGAGTTATATTCATTGATATATAACCTTTGGCACTCTAAAATTCACGAAATATATACAATTATCTCATTCCTATACTAAGGGAGTCGAGCTCAACCATCTCCCTAAAGATATAAATAGTTGCATTAAATTTGGCACTCCTTTCTAGGAATAGGGACCGAGTTTTTGAAAATAGGGGTCAACGATTAACTCATATCTCTTGAATCATGACATCTATTACAAAAATTAAGGATCACGTTGTATATTGGTTTGTTTTTTAGAGAAACCTCTCTCATTTTCGTAGATTGGTCTCCATCTCCTCAGAATATGTGCCACAAAATCATGACTAAAAGAGGAAATCTTTAAATGTTTAAAGATGTAAAACTAAGTTGTAAATATCCAGTCGAACACTCTCATCCATGATAGCTGTGAAGAAAATGAACGTGGTTTTTTATATTTGGATCGTTCTTGACAAAAACCTCCTTTAGTTTCTCAAATTTCATTTCCATCTTTTAGAAAAGCACACCAAAAAACAATTACCAAAAAAGTAAAACAAAATCGAAATTTGATTTTTTGAACATAAGCCTCAAATCTCACTGCATATCTCCCAAATCATAACACATGTGCATAAATGGAAGGGGGTTTTCATTCTTTGGATAGTGATTGAAAAAAAACTCTTTCAGTTTTGTAAAATTCATGTCCATTACTTCAAAAATGGATCTTGAACTAAAATTTTCTATGTGTGCAACAAATGACATGAAAAGACCCATGAGATTTTATGATGATACTTTTGGTGATCACCATGACCTTAGGCTTGTGATGAGAGTAGCATATACATTATAAATTTAGACATAGACTCAAGAACCTTTTTCAACCAAGAGAGATGTCAAATTATATTTTAAAATATAATAATTTGATCCTAAGAACCTATCCACATATGAAAAGAGGACTTTTGATCACTGTGACTATTGGAAACTAACATTGGTTCCGAATGGGGATGTAAGCTCCTTAGGAGGTGTCAATAAAACCATAGACTAGCTAGCCTTGTTCATTGGGCAATGGAGTCACTGTAGTTACAATCTTCAAACTGACTCAAATTAAACTAGAACCTAAACTATACCATCAACTACAAACCCTATTGGAAAATGACACTAAAAAATATGCTTAGAATGTTGAGCTTATTCATCACACGTTACATACTCTAACTGATCCATAAACAATCTGAGAAAGTGAAATCATAGATCTAGTGTAACCAATCAAGTTCGTGACTACTTGACTGATGCATGTCTTCAGCTCCACCAAGCATAAAGAAATATTTAGAAGATGGCAACTCAAAATGATACCTGATTCCAAAACCTATGTTGGTGAATAAAATAAGCTCCATTTTTTTATGCTTCCAAAATACTTCCCATGGGATCTTGAAAATTATGAAACATTACCTCTTGTTGATTAGAAAAAAGGAGGGAGATTCCTTCAAATATAATGGTTGATTGTTCTTCTTCATTTGGTTGATCCTTCTTAAATGGAAATACAATGATGTCATCTTCCATACCATCCAGATCAGAGAAAATATTTGTATGTTCTTGTAGATATTCAATTGAGGTAGCCAAATCAACATCTACACAAATATCTACAAGTGGATTTTCATGTATATCAAAAAAAGAATTGTCTAAGCTTTGAAAAAATTCTATATCTTGATCATTTGAAGACTGGTGAACATGTTCATCAAACTCAAGACAACAAATCTATTGTACACTATTTTTGACCTCAACAGATAAATCATGACTCTTTAGAGTTTCTATACAAGAAAAATCAAAATTCTAATCTGTGCATATTTCTTCCTGAATTAAAACCTCAGAAGAGGAAAGGAATGAAGGGCAACTAGAAAGAACATCTTTATATATATCTTGATCACTTGAATATTGGCAAGACTGCTACAAATTATAATCAACTTCATATGATGGAGGATCATTGTTACCTTTTGAAGAATTCTTCTTAAGTTCACTGTCATCCAGGGTAGAATCCATGATCTTCTCGTGGTGGTGAAAAGGGTTTTCATTAAAATCATCCAAGAGTTTATCATCCATAAACTCTTCATCACCATAAGCACTTTCCAGCTCTTGAATAAAATTCTCAAAGTGATCACAACAATCCTTAATCAAAAGCAAAGAGGTATAGGATTCTTTATACTTCTCAAAAAATATTGAGCGAAAATCTATTAGAGAATAAATATAATAAGGAGACAAACTTTCATACTAAAACTATGCTCTTTCTTCTAATCTCATCATGAGCATATTCATTAAAAAATATTCATGTAAATTAATCCTTAGCTTACACACATGCATATGAAATCTTATTAAATGAAGCGTAGCATCATCACCTTTCCCATGTCTAAATTTTGGCAAGCGTGTTTACCAATCTACCTGAGGCATCCGATTTGGAAAGCTTGGAACATGATCTTGATGTAGAGGAGCATACATTCTTGATTGAGAACTCATTTTGATTTCTGGATTCTGCTACCCGTGGAGTCTTTAAATCAAGTTGGTGTTGCCAGGTGAATGTTTCCACCTTCTTATCTGCCTGACTATTTTCCACCATGAACAAATCAAATCTAAACTTTGATGATCTTTCCCAAGGAATATGAAACTATTCGCTCCTTGGCAATGATGCCAAAATGTTATCCTCCACAATATTCCAAGGCTAAGAAAGGAGATCGAAGGAGGTAACCTTAAACCACTTAGCATTCAGTAGATAGCCCTACTAAACCATAGAGCGATCTCTCTATGAACCCACAGCCAATGAAAACTCGAGTGGGAAAATATGTTAGATTAGATATGTTCACCTCTAGAGTTTTGGAGATTTTAGGTTTTTGTTGGATCAGGAGTGAAAAATAGGGAACTTGGTCAAAGGATCAACGGTTTCAGTTTCAAGAGATATAAAGGAGAAGGGTAGGTATCCTTTTGTGATACTTTTTGTTGTTTTTTTTTTTATGTAGTGTAGGGTGGAAAAGCAAAGATCAAAATGAGCATGGCAAGCATGAATTCATTTATCAAAGACTAGTGACATAAATGTGATGTTCCTAACAAAACATAACTTAAAAATAATAATTCTACTTAAAACCTCTTAGGAAAATCACTAAAAAGAATAGACATGGAAATAATATGGAATTATCATTCATATAAAACTATAACAGAGAGAAAACATTATCACAAACTCACAACACATGAATTCCTGGATAATATCTACAACTGTCCTTTGATTTTCTGCCAAAGTGATGAAGTACAATCTTCAAGAGTTCTACTCACTGATGTCCAACCTTTTTCACTCTGAAATTCATGAAATATATAGAATTATATCATCCATAGACTAAGGTATTTGAGCTCAACCTTCTCCCTAAAGATAGAAATAGTTGCACTAAATTTGGTACTCCTTGCTAGGAATGGGGACCGAAATTCTGAAAATTGGGGTCAAAGATTAACTCGTATCTCTTGAATCATGACATCTATTACACACTAGAAAGAGGTTTTTGTATATTAGCTTGTTTTTTAGAGAAACCTATCTCTAATTTCTTAGATGCATCTCCATATCCTCGGAATATGTGCTGCAAAAGCATGACTAAAATAGGAAATCATTAAATGTTTAAATTTGTAAACTAGGTTGTAAATATCCAATCAAATATTCCAATCCACAACACTTGTGAAGAAATTGAAAGAGGTTTTTCATATATGGCTCATTTTTGAAAAAGTCCTCCTTGCGTTTCTCAAACTTAATTTCCATTTTTTAGAAATGTGGGCCAAAACAAATTACTAAAACAGTGAAACAAATTCACAATTTGATTTTTTCAATGTAAGCCTCAAATCTCATTGTATATCTACCAAATCATAACACCTGCACATAAAATGAAGGAAATTTTTGTTCTTTGGTATGTGGTTGACAAAAACCTCTTACACATTTGTAAAATTCATGTCCATTACTTCAGAAACATGTTTTGAAGTAAAAGTATCCCCATGTGCATCAAATGACCTCAAAAGACTCATGAGATTTTCTGATGATACGTTTGATGATGACCATGACCTTAGGCTTATGATGAGTGTAGAATATACATTATATATTTAGATATTGACTCAAGACACTTTTCAAACCAAGAGAGATGTCAAATTATATTTGAAAATATACTGATTTGACCCTAACACCCTATCCACAATATGAAAAGAGTACTTTTGATCATTGTGACTATTGGACAC
>APFE030143486.1:50806-91764 GCA_000404065.3 Pinus taeda | reverse complement strand
TACCATCCACATCAGAGACAAGATTTGTATGTTCTTACACATATTCAATTGAGGTAGCCAAATCAGCATCAACACAAATATATACAAGTGGCTTTTCATGTATATTAGAAAAAGGATTGTCTAGGATTTGAAAAAATTCTATATCTTGATCATTTGAAGACTGGTGAACATGTTCATCAAACTCAAGACGACAATCTTATTCTCCACTTTTTTTTACCACAAAGGATAAATCATGTCTCTTTAGAGTTTCTATACAAGTAAACTCAAAATTCTGATCTGCACATATTTCTTCCTGAATTGAAACCTTGGAAGAGGAAAGGAATGAAGGGCAGCTGGAAAGAACATCTTTATATATATCTTGATCACTTGAATATTGGAAAGAATGTTGTAAACTATTATCAACTTCTACAATGGAAGATATTGTCGTCTTTTGAATAATTGTTCTCAAGTTCACTATCATCCAGGGTAGAATCCATGATCTTCTCATGCTGTTGAAAAGGGTTCTCATTCAACGCATCCAAGAGTTCATCATCCATAAACTCTTCATCACCATAAGCACTTTCCAACTCTTGCATAAAATTCTCAAAGTGATCACAACAATCCTTAATCAAAAGTAAATAAGTATAGGATTCTCTATACTTCTCAAAAAATACTGAGTGAAAATCTTTTAGAGAATAAATATAAGAAGGAGGCAAAATTTCATACAAAAACCATGCTCTTTCTTCTAATCTGATTATGAACATATTCATTAAACAATCTTCGTGTAAATTAATCCTCAGGTTGCACACATGCATATGAAATCTTATTAAATGAAGTGTAGCATCATCACTTTTTCCATGTCTCAATTTTGGCGAGTACGTTTACCAATCTACCCGATGCATATGATTTGGAAAGCCTGGAACATAATCTTGATGCATTGGAGCATACCTTCTTGATTGAGAACTCGTTTCGATTTCTAGATTATGCTGCCAATGGAGTCTTTGAATCGAGTTGGAGTTGCCAGGTGAATGTTTCCACCTTCATATGTGTCTCATCTTCCACCATTAGCAAATCAAATCTAAACTTTGATGATCATTCACAGAGAATATGAAACTGTTCACTCCATGACAACGGTGCCAAAATGTTATACTCCACAATATTCCAAGGTTGAGAAAGGAGATCGAAGGAGGTAACCTCAAACCACTTAGGGTTTAGTAGCTAGCCCTGCTAAACCATAGAGGGATCTGTCTATGAACTCACAGCCAATGATGACTCGAGTGGGAAAAGATGTTAGGCTAGATATATTCAGCTCTAGAGTTTTGGAGATTTTAGGGTTTTGCGGGATCAGGATTGAAAATTAGGGAACTTGGTCAAAGGATCAATGGTTTCTAGTGCAAGAGATATAAAGGAGAAGATAAGGTATTATTTTTTGATACTTTGTGGTTTTTTCTATGTAATGTAGGGTGGAAAAGAAAATATCAAAATGAGAATGGCAATCATGAATTCATTTATCGAAATACAAGTGACATAAACGTGAAGTTCTTAACAAAACAGAACTTAAAACTAATAATTTTGCTTAAAACCTCTCAGGAAAATCACTGAAAAGAATAGGCATGGAAATAATATAGATTTATCATTCATATAAAACTATAATAGAGAGAAAACATTATCACAAACTCACAACACACGAATTCCTGAATAATAGTTGCAACTATCCTTTGATTTTATGTAAATTGATGAAGTACAAGCTCCAAGAGTTCTACTCGCTAATGTCCAACCTTTTCCACTCTAAAATTCATGAAATATATATGATTATTTCATCCCTGGACTAATGGAGTCGAGCTCAACCGTCTCCCTAAAGATAGAAACAATTGCATTAAATTTGTTACTCCTTGTTAGGAATAGGGTTCGAATTTTTGAAAATCACGGTCAAAGATTAACTCGTATCTCTTGAATAATGAAATATAGTACACACTGGAAGGAGGTTTTTGTATATTAGCTTGTGTTTGAGAGAAATCTCTCTCAGATTTCTCAGATGTATCCCCATATCCTTGGAATATGTGCCACAAAAGCATGACTAAAATAGTAAATCATTAAATGTTTAAATCTGTAACTCTAGGTTGTAAAGATCCAGTCAAATATTCCAATCCACGCTACCTGTGAAGAAACTGAAAGAGTTATTTTATATATGGGTCATTTGTGAGAAACACCTCCTTGGGTTTCTCAAACTTACTTTCCATTTGTTAGAAATGTGGGCCAAAAAAATTACTAAAATAGTAAAAGAAATTCAAAATTTGATTTTTTGAACATAAGCCTCAAATCTCATTGTATATCTCCCAAATCATAACACCTGTGCATAAATGGAAGGGCTTTTTCTTTATTTTTTCCGTGATTGACAAAAAACGCTTTCAGTTTTGTAAAATTCATGTCCATTACTTCAGAAACTGACTTTGAAGTAAAACTATCCCTATGTGAAGCAAATGACCTCAAAAGACCCATGAGATTTTCTAATGATACTTTTGATGATGACCATGAAATTAGGATTGTGATGAGAGTAGCATATACATTATACATTTAGAGATTGTCTCAAGTCCCTTTTCCAGCCAAGAGAGATGACAAATTATATTTGAAAATGTAATAATTTGACCCTAAGACCCTATCTGCAATATGAAAACAGTACTTTTGATCACTGTGACTATTGGACACTAACATTGGCTCCAAGTGGGGATGGCAGATCCTTAGGAGTTGTCAAGAATAATGTAGGCTAGGTACCCTTGTTCCTTGGGCAATGGAGTCACTGCAACTAGAATCTTCAAACTGACTCCAATAAACTGAAAACTGAACTATACCATCAACTGCAAACCCTACTGGAAAATGACATTAAAAAAGATGCTTAGAATGTTGAGCTTATTCATCACACCTTACCTACTCTAACGGATCCATAAACGATCTGAGCAAGTGAAATCAAATATCCAGCGTAACCAATCAAGTTCGTGACTACTTGGATGATGCTTGTATTCAGCTCCACCAAGCATAAAGAAATATTTAGAATATGGAAACTCAAAATGATACCCGAGTCCAAAAATTGTGTTGGTGAATAAAATAAACTCCACTTTTTCTGATTCTTGCAAAAGACTTCCGAGGGGGTCCTGAAAATTATGAAACATTACCTCTTGTTGATGATCAAAAGGAAGGGAGACGCCTTCAAATATAATGGCTAATTGTTCGTCTTCATTTGGTCAATCCTTCTTAAATGGAATTGCAACGATGTGATCTTCCATACCATCCAAATCAGAGACAAGATTTATATGTTATTGCAGATATTCAATTGAGGTAGCCAAATCAACATCAACACAAATATCTACAGCTGGCTTTTCATGTACATCAGAAAAATAATTGTGTAGGCTTTGAAAAAATTCTATATCTTGATCATCTGAAGACTGGTGAACATGTTCATCAAACTCAAGACAACAAACTTGTTGTACATTGTTTTTGACCTCAATGGATAAATCATGACTCTCTAGAGTTTTTATACAGGAAAACTCAAAAATCTGATCTGCACATATTTATTCCTGAATTAAAACCTCAGAAGAGGAAAGGAATGAAGGGCAACTGGAAAGAAAATATTTATGTATATCTTGATCACCTGAATATCGGCAAGACTACTACAAATTATTATCAACTTCGTATGATGGAAGATCATTGTCATCTTTTGAAGAATTCTTCTCAAGTTCACTATTATCCAAGTAGAATACATGATCTTCTCATGGTGGTGAAAAGGGTTTTCATTCAAAGCATCCAAGAGTTCATCAACCATAAACTCTTCATCACCATAAGCACTTTCCAGCTCTTGAATAAAATTCTCATAGTGATCACAACAATCCTCAATCAAAAGCAAAGAAGTATATGATTCTCTATACTTCTCAAAAAATACTAAGTGAAAATATTTTAGAGAAGAAATACAAGGAGGCAAAATTTCATACCAAAACCCTACCTTTCTTCTAATCTGATCATGAAAATATTCATTAAACAATATTAATGTAAATTAATCCTCAGCTTACACACATGCATATGAAATCTTATTAAATGAAGTGTAGCATCATCACCATTTCCATGTCTAAATTTTGGCAAGTATGTTTACTAATCTACCTAAGGCATACGAATTGGAAAGCCTAGAACATGATCTTGATGCAGAGGAGCATACCTTCTGGATTGAGAACTCATCTTGATTTATGGATTCTACTGCCAGTGGACTCTTTGAATCACGTTGGAGTCTCCAGGTGAATGTTTCCGCTTTCATATGTGTTTGACCATTTGATGGGCCTCTAAATTAGACATAAATGAAGGCCCATGCATGTAAATTAAGACATAAATTTATGCCTATGACCATCCTTCAGCATATTAAACCTCTCTTTCTGCATTAGGTAAATTTATTGTCAACTTTAATATATTCATTAGGAAGGTTTATGAATAATTGGTTATTTGTAACTAATATTATTTATTTTTGTGGAATATTATGAGAATATTGGGAAAATTATGAAGATTTGGAAGAGGAGATAATTTAGGTACTTGTTCCCTACTACAATAGGATCAATAATAAATAATAAATCAACAAGATATTATGGAATTATGGCACAGATTTTGGAGCTCTAATCATTGAGAAAATCTAGGAATGTGTTCCACTAATCAAGGGACCAGATCCACTAATCAAAGGATTTTGGTGGGGAAATCTTCCTCCACTCATGGGGAGTTATTCCTAATCATTTTGTATAAGTACCAAGTCGATTTTTCCTCTAGATATATATTTTCATTAGTGTTCTTGTAGAGAGAACTTGTATTTTTGTACTTCCATTGTATTTTCTTGCAGGGATGTAATTCTATTGACGAAAATAATGAAGATTGGTGTCATGTTCAGCTTCTAAATCTTGTTCTCCTCCATAAGTATCTAATTTTCATTGGGCTTGGCCATCCCAGGAGCCTTAGAGCCCTTTTGTATCATTTTTGTTCCTTCTTTTCACTTTTTATTCACATGCATCTCTAGTTTTTATTTCTTTTTATTTTTGCATTTAGTATTAATGATTTCTTCTTGTAGGATTGAGTTATGTGGTTGATGTAAGTTATTTTGTAAGATAAAAAGAACTATTTCATCCTCAAAAAATATTTGGAAATTCATAGTGATCATTGAGCTGCTTGGATTAGTGTTCTTATTCCCAAATCTAGATTGTTGGACCTCCTTTTAGTAAAGAACAATAGATTTCTGTTATTTTTTAGATCATGGTAACAAGCTTCAACTGAGTTGGTTCCACTTGAATTAGATCATAAAAACATTCTAGTTCATAACAAAAATTACCCCATTGCATTTTCACTTGATTTGGTTAGGCATTTTTTAGATTTACTAGCTCATTAGTTCTTGAATTTCTAGATTTTCAACTAGTAATGTTTTTTATTTTTTTTGCATGGGTTAACAGAGGTATTTTTGAGTGATTCCACTTGGAATAGGGACCTAAGACATCCTACTTAATAAAAAAAATTGTCCCATATAATTTGGATATGGTTTTCTTAGTCATTAGACCCTCACCAATTTCATCATTTCACAAGGAAACTTCTCCAAGCTTTTTGAGCAAATCCATCCATCTCCCAACTTTGGTTTTGAATTCTAAAGTGGTCCTAGGCACCCCCTTGACTCATCCCATCCACAAACTACCTTCCCTGAGCTTTCGATCACCTTCAACATCCATCATTTTTCTCTCGGCTGTATCTTGTAGGTTTTTAGTACATCTTGTAGGTTTTCCTGTAGTGGCCTGTTTTGAGGCCGAATTGAGGGAAAATCTCCAGGAAGCTACACAAGGTCACCTAAGGGTCTCTTAAGCCTTCCAACCATCCACAATAATCTCCAATACTCCTACACATCACGAAAAGAGATTAGATTTCAAACTCTCACATGAAGAAAGAAAAAAATCAAAATAGATTTATTTTGTTCATTTACATGCACAACAATAGAAGGTTTGATAGTTTAAACGTGCATGCTTAGGAAAAATGGATTGCATATATGTTAACTTAGCATTATTTTCAAGCAAAGGCTCTTAGAAGTTAGTTAGAAAATGGCGTGTTTTAGCATTTGATTTTAGTCTCTTTCCTTGTACTTCATTTCTTGCAATAGGCTAAGGTTCCATTTCGAACATTTCATTTTCTACAATTATTTTATGATTTGACTTCAATACATGTACTCCATTACATCATGACAGCAAAGGAAGGACACATTGTATGCTGCACATATAGTGCCAATACCTCTTAAGTTTTTACGAACCCTGGGTTGATAATTAAAGTCGGTAGCCTTGGGAGTTGCAAAATTCTTGTTGCAATACTGAGGCTCATCACTTTTTGGCGCCATTTTTGGGGAGGTGTCAAAGTATGCATTGTTTTATTCCCTAGTTGATTCATTTGTTTTTACTTTTTGCCAAAAAAAAAAAAAAAATTCATTAGGAATATTTAATTTAAAAACTAGAAAATTGCATTACATTATAGTTTTCATTCAATCAAAAAAAAGAAAACTTCTCCAACACCAACCCACCCCCCCATTTGATCACATGGTGTAGTAAGAGCCACATCACCATTCACTTTTTGCAAGTAGAAGAAGAAGATGGAAAAGAATGTAGAAGAAATGGATGCAAATGATGACAATGAGGAAGATCCTCTTGGATTTCCCATTCAAGATACTAATGGTAGTTTGCACATGAAGAACATCCCTCCATTCTTTATTCCAAAATTTAATGGTCTAAGGTCAGAGGATCCATAAACCTTTACCTTTGAATTCAAGATTGTTTATAGATCTTATTATTACTTATTAAAAACTCAAAACTGAGATTGTTTCGAGCAACTTTGAAGGATAGAGCTCTTAAATGGTTCATGAGTTTAGGGATTAATTCAATAAGATCATGGAATGATATGCAAAATATATCTATAGAAAAATATAAATATCATGATCTTAAAGAAGAAATATTTAGAATGAATAAAAAAGAGGATGAGAGTCTAAAGGATCTAATAGAGAGGTTCATGTATAATGTTAAGAGGGGAAAACTATACCATTTAGGATCCAACACACTAAAAACCCTCTTAACTAGAACAATTAGGGATGAATGGATTGATCTGCTTAATCTCATGAGTAGAGGTGATGTATATCAATTATCATTTGATGAAATTTGTGAAACATGCAAACACATATCAAGAGGAAAAGCGAGGGTAGGTAATTCAACATCAAGATCACTAAGTCAAGCTAAACCTGGAAATTTGTTTGATGATTTTAAAACAGAAATTCTTGGCAACCTAACAAAACAAGTAGAAATGTTAAGAATGCAAGATGAAGGAAAAGAAAACACTGATATTTGTGTTGCAGAATCATAGGATGTTCAACATTGTCCATCATTACCAAGGTTGAAGAAAGTTCACCAAGAGGACAATGGAGAAATCCAATTGTCAATGTAGTGATGTTATGTAGATCCAAGAGAACCATAGCAACCTATTCAGCCTGATATGATGCAAGAGCCTAATTCACAGTTTCAAGGTTATGCATATCCACCTCAAATTAATTGGAACTAACCCTTTCCTTGGAAAACATTGGCCATCTTAACCCCAAAACGAATCTTGGCAACAAGGTTGGCAAGGAACTTATGGGATCCATCCACAATATCCTCAATATTTTTCTCAATATCCTCCATAACAAACTTCATGTTATCCTTACCATACACCTCCACCACAACCAAAACCCCAACCACAACCATCTCAAATATCCACTCCCACTCAAATACCCGTACCACCATTTCCAAAGCCACACATTGAAGTAGCTCATCCCACTTACTATGTTGAGGTACAACACTTCCAAACATCTTCTATTAAGATCAATGGTATTCACCATAGCTCAGGAAGAATTTCAGAAGAGAGATTTTCTTGATCTCATTGGAGGACCACATCTAAAAGAAGAAGATGCAAATGAGAAGACCACATAACCATGGGTTGCAATTGATGAAGAACAAAAATCAAAATCAGAGATTGAGAAAGCTCCCTCATGGTTACCATCAAATCCTCCATGTATTTAGGAAAACAATCAACAAAAAGAGGAATATTTGAAGGTCATGGTAGATGAAGACATGAAGAATGATCCAGACAAGAATGAAAACCAAGGACATCAAATTTATATTGAGGTTTGGTTCCAGAAAATCAACAATATGGAGCATCACTCTCTTATTCAACTATGCTTGATCCTTTCAAGGTCAAATCATTTAGTCTCTGAAATCCAGGTACATGTCATAACATACATTTCAAGCCTACACATAATTTTTTCTGTCACCTTGATGTGCACATGGCTCCATTGGAAGTATTCTTATACTTGAAAGTGATTTTGTTTTTCAAGTACGATAGGGTAGAAGGAAAAAAAATTGATGAAAAAAAGAAAAAAAAAAAAAATCTTAGGTGGAAACCTCCTTGGAGGTGCCTGGAATTGGCTCATTGATTGAAAACTTCCATGAGGCAGTCAATGGATTGGGAAAAAAATAAAAAAAAAAGAGAAGAAAGAAAAGATCCTAGGTGAAAACCTCCTATGAGGTGCCTAGGCAGACCTACTAGTTGAAAACCTCATTGAGGCGGCTAGTAGGCCTAGAAAAAAAGAGAAAAATAAATAAATAAATAAAAGAAATCCTTGCTCCATGCATCTCTTTAATGAATGCATGTACTCTCCAACATCTACAAGCAACAATAACAAGTTGGTATCAAAAGACAAATTGGTCAATCCTAGTCAAAAGAAGTCAAATTTTGACTTTCTCCTCCTTTTCTCAAATGCTACAACAAGGCCAAGGCCATGCCAATACATCACCCTCATCTATTTCCACCATAAACCCATCATTCCCAAGCTTCTACCATTCAATTTTCTTGTTGTCCTAAAAATATACACAATGCTCTATTTTACTACAGGATACAAAAATGCATAGAGCATAAATTTGTTTTTTCCATAACTTGAAAACCATGCATCCATTTGCCAAGTTATTTTAGGGGGAGATGCATATGGATAATGATAACATGATCAAGAAATTTCAGCAAATTCAAGTGCACAATTTTTGAGAAATCAACCTCCATCACCTACAACCATTTTTGCATTTTCTCAATATCTATGCATTGATTTAAAAATATGTTTCATGGGGAGATGCATATAGATGATGGTAAAATGCCCAAGCAATTTCAGTAAATACCACTGCATGGTTTCCAAGAAATTGACCTCCATCACCTTCAGCCATTTTTAGTTTTCCTCGAGATTCGTGCATCCATTGACCAAAATGTTTTTATGGGGAGGTGCATAATGATGATGGAAACATGCTCAAAAAGTTTCCAGACAATCCATTGTATCGTTTGGCAAATATGGACAAAACAAGTTGTTGTCCTAAAAACCTACAGGATTCCCTAAGATCCTACAGGATACATAATAACATCTATAGGATTGGCGGTGAGTAGTTTTAAAAGGGAAAAATAGAGGTTGTCTTCATCAAGTAGTGTCAAGGAGGTAGGCTCTACATTTCCCCATTTTTTTCCAAGTGAAAGGAACATAAAAAACCCTTCTAGTTTGTTGAAAGTGATTGCAGCATAAGGGAATTGTATACACAAAATTTTTAAATTTGGTATCAAACCTATACAAACCTCCATCCATCAGAGAAACATGACAGGGGGAACCCATCAACACAGTGAGGATTCATTAGCACCCTCCTGTACTAGAGATATTCACAAGGCACAATTGGATGGGTTTCTCTGAAAAATTAAAGGGATAGGATGATGAAGTAGCCAGAGATTTGCAGTTAGCTTCAGTATGGAGATCCAAAGGTAGAAGAAGCTCCTCCAAAGCTTAGCAGCAACAACCAGATCATAAGCATCACCATCCAACACCTGCAAATCAACATTAACTCAGCAACAACATGCAGGTCTCTCCAACAACCATCAGGTAGGTACAGGTATGCAATATTCTTGACCTCTTCTCTTGAGCATATTATAGTTAGAAATTTGTTTTCAATGCATGAGATATGATGATTTACAAGCTAAGGATGGGTCAAGAGTCTCAGCCACCTTCAACTAGTTAATTGCAGCTCACTCCTTCACTCATGCAATGTTGAAAAGTCAAATAATGGAGGGTGATGATTTCAAGGAATGAGGACAACAGTTAAAAGAATAATTTTTTGCAAGGGCCAAGTCACCACATCACACGAAGAGACTTTATAAGCTAAGGATGGGTTAGTAGTGTCAGTCACCTTCAACTAGTTAATTACAACTCACTCCTTCACTCATGCAATGTTGAAAAGTCAAATTATGAAGGGTGATGATTTCAAGGAATGAGGACAAAAATTAAAAGAAGATTTCTTTGCAAAGGCCAAGTCACCACAGCACTCCAAGCCCTCCATCCACTTCATATTCACTATCTATTTAGCATTCATCCATCCAATTTCATTATTGAAAAACAACAAACAAAGCATCCTCTCCATTTTCACAAACCTACACTACTCCCTTTGAGCCCTAGCATCATGATCCAATCCCTCTTCACCATTTCTCATCACTCCCATATAGTTAGAAGGTTCTGAAGGAAGAATGAATGACTACTACAGGAAGGAAAAATGCTGCTACAAGAAGGAAGAAAGGAAAAAAATGTGCTAAAACCCAAAATGCAGTGCATAAGAGAGACCTAATCAAAACAGAGAATTCCAAGGCCATTAGGCAATCATCTAGGTCACAAGGGAGAAGAAGAATACAACAAAAGGAAATCAGGCATCCACCATAAAAAAAAAAACTCAAACATCAATGATGAAAAGAGGCTTTCCAAGAGGTCTCTAATCTCTTTCTACCTTTTGTCCAAGGCCTAAAAGATGTTATAGAAAAGAGAGAAAGGCATGAGAGTCAAGTTGAGGGCCTTTCCTAGGCTCAGACTATAATTTATGCTCAAAATTAATTTCCTATAGTTTTAATAGGATTTCCTGTAGGTTTCCTATAGTTTTGATAGGAATTACTATAGGATGTCCCAGTTCTCATCTAAATGCATTTTGAAGGTCTTAGAGGTGTCCAAATTGCAGAACAAGGTAGCAGAAGGTTGATAAGTGTGTGGAAGACCTTGCCAAATTGAAAAATATTCAAGAACCCATCTTGAATAAGGGGAAGAAGGAAAGCTAATGGTCTCAAGAAAAAATGATTTTTCTTTGCACAAATATGTTTTTGGGCTTGTTCTTTCAGAACTTGCAACTAATATTCTTACTACCCAAGAGAGAGGCAACCAAGGTCATGGATGAGGCATAATAAGGTCACTAAGTTGCTAAGAGGATGAGCAACACTTTCAGCAGTGGGGTATGATGGGCCTCTAAATTAGACATAAATTAAGGCCCATGACTCTAAATTAAAACATAAATTAAGGCCTATGACCATCCTTTGACACATTAAACCTCTCTTTCTGCATTATATAATTTATTTTCAACTTTAATATATTCATTAGGAAGGTTTATGGGTAATTGGATATTTTTGCCTAATATTATTTATTTTTGTGGAATATTATGAGAATATTGGGCAGATTATGAAGATTTGGAGGATGAGATAATTTAGGGACTTGTTCCCTACTACACGAGGATCAATAATAAATAATAAATCAACAAGATATTATGCAATTATGGCACAGATTGTGGAACTCCAATGATTGAGAAAATCTGGGAATGCGTTCCATTAATCAAGGGACCAGGTCCACTAATCAAGAGATTTTGGTGGGGAAAGCTTCCTCCATTCACGGGGAATGATTTCTAATCATTTTGTATAAGTACCAAGTCGAATTTTCCTCTAGATGTAGATTTTCATTAGTGTTCTCGTGGAGAGAACTCGTATTTTTGCAGCTCCATTGTATTTTCTTGCAGGGATGTGATTCTATTGCTGAAAATAATGAATGTTGGTGCCATGTTAAGCTTATAAATCTCATTCTCCTCCATGGGTCTCTGAGTTTCCATGGGCTTGGCCATCCCAAGAGCCTCAAAGCCCTTTTGTATCATTTTATTTCCTTTTTTTCACTTCTTATTCACATGCATCTCTAGTTTTTATTTCTTTTTATTTCTGCATTTAGTATTAGTGATTTCTTGTTGTACGATCGAGTTAAATGGTTGATGTAAGTTATTTTGAAATATCACAAGCGCTATTTCATCCTTGGAAAATATTTGGAAGTTCATAGTAATCATTGAGTTGCTTGGCTTAGTCTTCTTATTCGCAAATCTAGATTGTTGGACCTCCTTTTTTGCAAAGAGAAGAAAAATTATGTTATTTTTTAGATCATTCTAACAAGTGTGAATCAAGTTTTTTCCACTTGCATTAGATCAAAAAAACATTCTAGTTCATAACAAAAATCACCCCATTGCATTTTCACTTGATTTTGTTAGCATTTTTTAGATTTACTAGCTCACTAGTTCTCGAATTTTTAGATTTTCGACTAGTAATGTTTTTTTTTTTGCATAAGTTAATAGAGGTATTTTTGAGTGATTCCACTTGGAATAGAGACCTAAAACATCCTAATTAATAAAAAATTGTCCCATCCAATTTGGATTTGATTTCCTTGGTCATTAAACCCTCACCAATTTCATCATTTTAGAAGGAAACTTCTCCAAGCTTTTTGAGCAAATCCATCCATCTCCCAACTTTGGTTTTCAGTTCTAAAGTGGTCCTGGGCACCCTCTTGACTCATTCCATCCACCAACAACCTTACCTATGCTTTCCATCACCTTCAACATCCATATTTTTTCTCTCAGTTGTATCCTATAGGTTTTTAGTACATCCTGTAGGTTTTGTTGTAGTGGCCCGTTTTGAGGCTGAATTGAGGGAAAACCTCTATGAAGCTACACAAGGTCACCTAAGGGTCTCCCAAGCCTTCCAAAAATCCACCATCATCTCCAAGACACCTGCCACATCACCAAAAGAGATTAGCTTTCACACTCTCACATGAAAAAAGACAAAAAGTAAAATAGATTTATTTTATTCATTTACATGCATAACAATAGAAGGTTTGATGGTTTAAATTTGCATGCTTAGGATAGTAGGATTGCATAAATGTTAAATTAGCATTATTTTGAAGAAAAACCTCTTAGCAGTTAGTTAGAAAATTGTGTGTTTTAGCATTGGATTTCAGTCTCTTTCCTTGTACTTCATTTCATGCAATAGGTTAAGGTTCCATTTCGAACATTTCATTTTCTGCAATTAATTTTGGATTTGACTTCAGTACATGTACTCCATCACATCATGATAGAAAATGAAGGACACATTGTATGCTGCACATATAGCATCGATACCTCTTAAGTTTGTACGAACCCCAAGTTGATAATTAAAGTCGGTAGCCTTGGGAGTTGCGACATTCTTGTTGCAATATCGAGGCTCATCACCATTGTCCACCATCAACAAATCAAATCTAAAATTTGATGATCTTTCCCAGGAAATATGAAACTATTCTCTCCCCCACAATGATGCCAAAATGTTTTCCTCCACAGTATTCCAAGGCTGAGAAAGGAGATCAAAGGAGCTAACCTCAAACCACTTAGGGTTCAGTTGATAGCCCTTCTAAACCATTGAGGGATCTCTCTATGAACTAACAGGTAATGATGACTCGAGTGGGAAAATATGATAGGCTAGATATGTTTATCTCTAGAGTTTTGGAGATTTTAGGTTTTTGCTGGATCAAGAGCGAAAATCGGGGAACTTGGTCAAAGGATCAACAGTTTCAACTACAAGAGATATAAAGGATAAGATTAGGTATTATTTTGTGATACTTTGTGGTTTTTTCGATGTAGTGTAGGGTGGGAAAGCAAAGAACTTAAAATTAAAACTAATAATTCTACTTAAAACCTCTTAGGAAAATCACTGAAAAGAATAGACATGGAAACAAGATGGATTTATTATTCGTATAAAACTATAATAGAGAGAAAATGTTATCACAAACTCAAAACACATGAATTCCTAAATAATAGCTGCAAATGTCCTTTAATCTTCAGCAAAAGTGATGAAGTACAAGCTCCAATAATTCTACTCACTGATGTCCAACCTTTTTCACTCTGAAATTCATGAAATATATACAATTATCTCATCCCTAGACTGAGGGAGTTGAGCTCAACCATCTCCCTAAAGATAGTGTTGGCTTGTTTGGGCTTGACCCAGGTTTGGAAGAGTTATTTAGCCAAAAAAATCCTACAACTACCTGCCCTTTCAGCAACAACCCACAGAGCGTGACTGAGGTCTTACCTGAGGTAGTAGGGGAGGGTGTTGCAACCAAGTTTCCGTACCCTAGGGATGTCTAGATGTGTACTAGAGGGTTCATGCACTGTTCTATCACTCTACGCTGCTTGACCTTCGCGCTAATCCAGGGCGATTATAATTTTATTATTCATGCACTATTTTACTTGAAGGAAGCAGTTATGATTCAGAACTATTCAACAGGGTCTTTAAGCAAAAATTTAATCAACATAATTTATTCGTGCACAAAATGAACCCAGACTTGCATACATTCATCACATTTTCATTAACCAAATATAGAAAGGTAAACCATAAAGACAGATGCGCGATAATAGAGAATTACAGAAGAAAAGTTTTCTTTATTATTATTCTTCACCAATACATCCAGATCTACCCTGTGCACTCAACTGCAGGGGTCCGTGCACATAGTTGCGGACTTTCTAGGCCTCTACACACACAGCTGCAGAGCCTCCATCTCCTACCTAACCCTCGACTCAAACTTACAGATGCTTGCAGACTATCTCCTTTAAGAACCCATTACATATTCTCTTCCAAAAGAGTTGGCCTTCCCTCATAGAGCCGCGGTCTATTTATACCTTTCCCTGGCCCGCAATTCCTACACGGGCCGACTCTATTTACATTTCCTTACATTATTTTTGAGTGGACTACCCTTTGACTCGACCTATTACAATTTGTGCTCCACATGTTCAGTGAAGTCTTTATCCTAACTTTACCCAAAATGTCTAGCTTTGTGCCCTGTAACCATTGTGTGGGGCTTCCACTACCCAACAGTCCCCCAACACAATCATCGTGACTCATCCCAAGTCACTCATCAGTATGTCTAGATGCGCTCCCTTGGCTTCACAGTTTGCCTTCCTCTAAGTGGTGCTCGTTGTTCTGCTACTCCTTCCTTGTCTTCTGCAATGCTTCATCTGTCTTCTACTTTAGTTTTTCTACCACATCCCACAACCGACAATGCTCATTCTGCTCTACTCAGTTAACACAGAACACCCCCTATAAAGATTCTAGAGTGAGCAGGGGAGCTACCTCTTAGTACCACCACAACTTCTTCTGACCTTTGTACCTACCCTTTGCACCGTCCACTGCAGCTTGTGTTGCAATTTTGCAAGACCCTGACTGCTAGCCATAAGATCCCAATCTTCGAGTGACATCAGAGGTGACTTACTAACTACATATCTACCCATGGTCGCCATCTGTTCATCCTTTTGGTGTTTTGTTGTAGTGCACCGACCTGCCTCTAGGTGAGGCGACGACCTTTGGACCAATTATGCTTCATGTTCCCTCTTTTCCAGTACATCTCCTACTGGTGATGTTGTAGCCTGTGGGATGCCCATAGCTGTCATCCACATATTCCTTAGAGAGTCATGCCTCTCCATCGGCTAGATTACTACCTTCAGGTGCATGTCTTGTGTATAGATAATGAACAACTCCATCAGTGTTTTCGAACTGTACGACACCAAGTGGACTCGCCTTGGTAATTTATAAGCAATGTGAAGTTCAAATGCAGTGATTGCTACTCATTCCCACTCATGTAACCTTCCTGTGTGGAATCCGTGGCCGTTCGTTCCATATCTAGCTCATACTATATATCTTAATGTCCCGCCGCCCGCTCTATTTTGCCATGTTTCTAACATTGTGTCATGAATAGTGATATTAATGGTCATCATTGTGATCAACGCATCTGCATGAGCCTCCTCGCACCACCGTGACCCTTGTGTTTGGTCAAATTATCCCGCACCATGGTACTCGTGCATTTGTCCCCCATGCTGCTTTATCATCCCACTCTCTCTTTCAACTAGTTGGAGTAGTGAGACTATCTTCTCCTTGGCTAGTCAGGTGGTCGGTTCGCCCGTGTAGAGATTTAGGCGATTGCCATTCACACTTCCTAAAAATGGGTCTCCATTGAGTTTAGCTAGTTGAACCGTGCCTCCATCGGTAACTTCTTTGACAATGTAGGGTCCCAACTAGTGCATGCAGAGTTTTCCTGGGAATTTTTCGAACTTACTGTCATACAGAAATACTAGATCATTCTCCTTGAAGGTGCATACCTTGATATGGCAATCATGCCACGCTTTCTTGCATTGTTTCTGTACCTGCTGATGGAATCCAACCAGAAACCATTCCTCCAATTCTTCTAGTTGTGTGAGCCTCTCTTCCAATGCCCCATGGTCTACCATACCTGTAATTGCCGCAATCCACAGACTAGGCACAATATATTCCATAGGCATAATAGCCTCCTGGCCATAAACTAACCGAAATGGTGTTTGGCCTATCAACTTCTTGCATGTGGTTCTGTATGCCCATAGCATAATAGGAATTCGCATATCCGAGTCATTTTGTTGCGCATTGCAAACTTTCGTCAACGCAGTTTCCAGAATTTTGTTGAAGGCCTCAATGGTCCCATTCACTTGTGGACGGTAGGGCATACTCTGTTGGTGATAGATATGGAATTCCTCAGTGAGTGCGCTGATTGTTTCATTCAAAAAATGTGTTCCCCTATCACTCATGAGAATTTTGGGGCAACTGAACCTAGTCAATATGTTTTCGAACAAGAATTTTTCCACTGTCGTCGTCATGCAATCTTTAACTCATTGTGCCTCAGCCCATCAGGTCAAATATTCAGTCACAGTGATGATATAGCATGAGCCCATCTTTCCTCGTGGTTTGATAGGCCCGATGAAGTCAATTGCTCATTTCTCAAACGGTTGTAGCATCATCTCTGGTTGCAGTGGCATTTCATTCCTTTGCGATAGCTTGCCCATCCATTGACATACATCACAGGCCCGATAGTATGCCTTCGAATCTTGATGTAGAGTGGGCCACCATAATCTGACGTGAAGAATCATCTAGGCTATGGCACAACCTGCATAATGTCCACCAGCAACCCCTCCATGTGCTTCAGCCAAGAGCTGTCTGCGCTTGAATTTGGGAACATACCTGCGTAATATTTCATCGTTACCCATCTTACAGAGGTGGCTTGCAATTACGGTAAAATCTATTGCGCATATCACCAATTCCTTCTTTTGCTGGACAAAATACCCCTGTGGCGTAGTTCCCATAGTTAAAAAGTGGATTGTATCTACAAAGTGGCCATTTGCAATACACACAACATATAATTGAGCACGAAAATTCCTTCTTCTTGATTTGTTGGTTCTTAACTGGTCTCAATTCAGGATAGATGATCCAGATCTGCATTCAGATGTCCTGGATTTACAACAACCTCAAAATCATATTCTTGAAACAACAACAACCATCGACAAATGTGCCCCCCCAACACAGGCTTATTCACTAGGTACTTGAACATAGAGTGATCCGTGTACATCTTAAAATGTCCTTTGAGTAGATAGTGATGGAACTTCTAGAGCACGTATACCATCGCTAATCCCTCTCGCTCAGTAGTGGAGTAATTTTTCTTTACCTTGGACAACCTGCGACTTGCGAATGGAATCAGATGGTCCAGCCCCTTCACTCCTGGTTGAGTGAGTATGACTCCTAGTGTGATACAAGATGCGTCCACAAGCACGTGAAACTCGACATCCCATTTCGGAAAGACGAATGTAGGAGCCGAAGCCATTTTCTCCTTAAGCGTCTTTAGGCTTCTGTTACATTCCTCATTCCAGCAATAAGTAGCATCCTTTTTCAGCAATTGCTCCATCGACGCCATAATCTGGGCGTAGCTTTTGATGAACTTTCGATAGTACCCTGTGTGTCCTAACGTAGTGCGTAGCTACTTTACACTGCGTGGTGCTTATAGATTCAATATGATAGTGATTTTTATCAGATCCACCATCAGTCCTTGTTTACAAACCACATGGCCTAACAATTTCCCGAAAGGGACGAGAAAATTACACTTCTTTAAGTTGAACGCAATCTGGTGTCATCGGCAGGTATCCGTCATTAATCATAAGCTCGCAACATGCCTCTTGACCAAGCCAAAGATAGTCCAGTCATCCAGGTAGACTTTTAAGAACTTGTGGATAAACTCCTTGAATGCCACTACCACAATACAGGAAAATATCGCGGGTTCATTCTTCAATCCAAAGGGCATTAATGTATACTGAAAACAACCCCATTCAGTAGCAAACATTGTCTTGCTCTGATCTTCAGGCACAATATTGATCTGATGGTACCCCGAGAACTCGTCTATGAAGGAGTATGCTTCCTACCCACCCACATTTTCTAGTACCTCATCTATAAAGGGTGTTGGGAATGGATCGTTAATACAAGCATCATTGAGCTTTCGCAGATCCACACAGATGCAAATCTTCCCTTTCTGTTTCTTCTCTTGTACGACCATAGGGCTTACCCAATCTAACTTCTCAATTGGTTCAATAATTCTTGCTACGAACATCTTATCCAATTCCTCACAAGCTTTTTCTTTGTATTTTGGATTCAATCGATAGGGTCACTGTTTTACTGGCTTCGCATCTGGTTTCAAATTTATCTTCATCATCCCTAGGTCTTCTAGAATCTCTTTTAATTCTGTCATTTTTGTAGGAAATAAATCGCGGTATTCATTGAGTATTTTGACGACATTTTCCACCGTGGCATCGTCCCAGTAGTCCCCAAGCGTGGCATACTTCGGCTCTTCATCTATTCAAATATTTACTTGCCTTGTTTTTAATGGTGCCGTGATGTCTAGATCTTCTATCTCAGGGCCGTGCACCTCATGATTCCCTTCAAATTCTGGTATATTGATGTTACGTGGGTCATCCTCATCATCTTCCGCTTGTACATTATAACATGATAAGGCCTGGTTCAACTATCGCGACCAGTCTAATGGCCTGACTTCTTCTGGTTTTAGCGGTGTTCTAAATATCACAGCCTTTACTAGCTGTAATGCATCATCCACAATATCCATCCATTAGTCTTCAAAGAGAAAAGTCGACAAAAACCCTTCGTGCAGGATATCCCATTCGCCCGTGCCATGCTGGAGCTCTGTTTCCATATACTAGTTTCTTGGAATGAAATCCAGGCTATGATAGAATAAGTGCACCCATTCTGGTTGAGGCTCTACACCATAAGCTTGGGTCCAATTGGTTAGGTGCATGCGCGGACCATCTCGTCCATTATATTTCACCATTATTCCTAGATCGAGCTTCCTAAATCTTATCTGCATCATGCACCTGTAGCTTCGCCAATCTTCGAAGGTTCCTACATGGGTATCCTACCATCGTGTCAGTGTCCAGTGCAATGCCCATTTTAGTGCATCGAACCGTTGGTACTCTGGTACCGTGCTTTCGAACTTATCCGGGAAGTCCTCTACTACTGTCAACCCGTCATACGTCGATAGTTCACGGCTCTGAACTTTAACGCAATACAAGGATTTCGTCATCATATTACACTGCAATGTGGTTGCCTCGTTCACCCTATTGCACCATCATTCATCCTCCTCATCTGAATCATTATCTTAACCCTATGAGGATCTCCACTCCTCTGTTGCAACAAGTTTGTAGATACTATCTAATACATCACCCCTCTCTTTGCCACGTTCTGATTCTATGTAGCACGGTCCGTCTGTTGGGTCCAGCAGAACAACATCTAGGAGTGACTTATTCTCGAATATCATCTTCCTATATTTGAGGTTAATAACCCCATTCATGTAAATGGCCTAGTCTATCCCTAGCAATGCAGGATACAGACTATGTTCGTCCATAATTTCAATAACTTCAAAATCCATCTAGGTACTCACGCCATCAATGTCTACTGTGACCCCTTACAGTCTTCCCATGGGGAAGATCTTATATTGGTTGGCCAACTGCAATTGAATAGGAGACCATTATAGTGTAGGCTTACACATGCACTACCAAGTCTGTTTAGGTAATATGTTTGCATCAGATCCCAAGTCCAGAATGACTTGATCCATCTCGTAGTCGCCAATTTGTGCTATTAGCCATATTTCCAACCCATCCGAGATGCATGTCTTCCTATTTTCTGGACTACGCAAGGTTGACCCCACCCTGCACATCTATTAATCACTTCCTATAACCCTCTAACTGCTTAGTTGTCACGAAGAAGTTTTAGGTAGGTCTCTAAGAAGGTAGTCATCATCGAGGGATCCCGAGTTGGCTCAGGAAGATCCCTACTACCTTGAGTAGAGACGTCTGTGAATCTTTCCCTAGCTTCCATATTAGTCTTCTCATCGACCTTTCCTATAGCTGTGCCGCGTCGCAATATCCTATTGACCGTGTGTTCATAGTCACAGGGTTCGGATCTCATCATCTGCATGTTTTGCATTGTTGTAGGAGGTGCTGCCTCCTTTTCGTGAATTTGTGCTATTAACATGGGGAAATATAGTAGCTCATGATTGAATTGCTCACAATACAGACACGATATTTGGTTCAGATTTGTACAATCTTGCACATAATGCCTCGGTCCTCCATAGTTGTAACAGATTAGCTACCCGTGACCCCTTCCTAGTCCCATTTCGACCCGTCCTCAACCCCGTCTTGGGAACCCATCGTTCCCAATTGCTGCAGTTGGATATTGACCTCACCCTTCAGTCTACATTCTATAGGCAGGTGCCTAGTCCATCAACATTCGATAACTATGGCAATCCCTTTCCTCCTGACCCCACTAATTTACAAAAGTTGCAAAAGAGCTGCTGGGGGGTCTGGTTGTATTTTGGTAATATATGACAATTATCTGTGTTGTTCTTTCCTCCTACCTAATAGATTTTGCACTAGAGTGAAGCAACCACGCATGGCCTTATTTGTGCCTCTAGTCACAATGGTGTTAGTCCCCCTATGACCACAAAATTCACCGACACTGGACAATGATCCTTATCATGTCCCTGGCCTCTGCACTTGATGCACCATACTTCCTCTTGGATTTTTGAATGTGGCATTTGGTAATGTTTTAACTTTTGTATCTCCAAACACCAATTTTGGACCTGCGCTTGGATTTGCTGAACTCCCAACCCTAGGTCCCGTACTAGGGTTTCGTGCAGCCACATTTCTGCTTCCAGCGCTTCCGCTTGGGTTGAGATGTTTTGTTGTGACAAAGTTGCCTTTAGATATGGTGTTAACGACGCAATGAACCAAGCGCAATTTTGTGCACCTGTCAGGGTCATGTTGGCCTCGCAAATGGTGCTTTTCAATCTCTGATCCAGATCCCACGGAGTCTCGCCAGGCATCATCGTGATCTCTTTGAATCCTACGATCGACTATGCTTCTGTATTTGGCTAGCTAAACTCCTTTTTCAATTCAGTATGGATATCTACTATTCCCACCGTTGGGTTGGTGCTTAATACTTCATGTACCATGTTAGCGCCCGGTCCTGTAGTGCGCTGACTAAGATTTCTTTCTTGATGTTATCATCCACGATTTGTTGTGCATTCCATACTGATGTTAGCACAAAGCAAAATTGTTGCAGGTCTTCACCTCTGGCTCCCTCAAATACAGGTCATTGAATTACATTCGCCATTGCTACTCTTAATATATCACCATCCCTAGTTTTCTTGAATTTTTCAATGTTATTTCTCTATTGGTTCCCCACATTCCACACCTAAACACCATTTAGGCAGATCCCGGTCCCGGTAATAGAACCATTTATTGGCTTGTTTGGGCCTAACCCAAGTTCGAAAGAGTTATTTATCCAAACAAATCCCGTAGCTTCAAGCCCTTTCGACAACAGCCCATGGAGTGTGGACTAAGGTCTCACTCAAGGTAGTAGGGGAGGGTGCTAGAACCAATTTTCCGCACCCTAGGGATGTCTAAATGTGTATTGGAGGGTTCATGCACTGTTCTATAGCTCCGCACTGCTTGACCTTCGTGCCAATCCAGGACGATTATAATTTCCTTATTCATGCACTATTCTACTTGAAGGAAGCAGTTATGATTCATAACTATTCAACAGGGTCTTTAAGCAAACATTTATTCAACATAATTTATTCATGCACAAAATGAACCCAGATTCACATACATTTATCACATTTTCATTTACCAGATATATAAAGGTAAACCGTAAAGATAGATGCACGATAATATAGAATTATGGAAGAAAACTTTTATTTATTATTATTCTTCACCAATAGATCCAGATCTACCGTGCACACTCAGCTGCAAGGGTCCGCGCGCATAGCTGCAGACTTTCTAGGCCTCTACACACACAGCTGCAAAGCCTCTATCTCCTACCTAACCCTCGACTCAGACTTACAAACACTTTCAGACTATTTTCTTTAAGAACCCATTACATCTTCTCCTCCAAAAGAACTGCCTTTCCCTCATAGAGCATTACTCTATTTATACCCTTCCCTGGCCCACAATCCCTGCGCGGGCTAACTCTATTTACATTTCTTTACATTATTTTCGGGTGGAGTACCCTTTGACTCGACCTATTACAATTCACACTCCATGCGTTTAGTGGATTCTTTATCCTAAATTTAACCAAAATGTCTATCTTTGAGCCTATAACCATTGCCCGGGGCTTCCACTACCCAATAGATAGAAACATTTTGCATTAAATTTGGTACTCTGTGGTAGGAATAGGGACCAAATTTCTGAAAATCGTGGGTCAAATATTAACTTGTATCTCTTGAATCATGGTATATATTACACAATGGAAAGAGGTTTTTATATATTAAATTTTGTTTGAAAGAAACCTCTCTCATTTTTCTCAGATGCATCTCCATATCCTCGGAATATGTGCCATAAAAGCATGGCTAAAATGGGAAATCATTAAATTTTTAAATCTGTAACACTAGGTTGTAAAGATCCAGTCAAATATTCAAATCCATGAAACCTGTGAAGAAACTAAAAGAGGTTTTTTGTATATGGTTCATTTGGTACAAACACCTCCTTGGGTTTCTCAAACTTAGTTTCCATTTGTTAGAAAAGCAGGCCAAATTGTCTTACTAAAATAGTAAAACAAAATCAATATTTGTTTTTTTGAACATAATTCTCAAATCTCACTATATATCTCCCAAATCATAATAGATGTGCATAAAATGAAGAAGGTTTTTGTTCTTTGGTCTGTGGTTGATAAAACCCTCTTTCACTTTTGTAAAATTCATGTCCATCACTTTAGAAACATATTTTGAAGTAAAACTATCCCTGTGTGCAGCAAATGACCTCAAAAGACCCATGATATTTTCTAATGATACTTTTGATGATGACCATGACCTTAGGCTTGTGATGAGAGTATCATATACATTATATATTTAGAAATTGACTCAAGACATGTTTTGAACAAAGAGAGATGTCAAATTATATTTGAAAATATAATAATTTTACCCTAAGATCCTATCCACAATATGAAAAGAGTACTTTTGTTCACTGTGACTATTGGACACTAACACTTGGTGCATTAGCAACACTAGGCCAAGGAAAATCATGAAGGATAATATAAACATAACCCAACTGTGCATATATCAGGTCATATTTTAAAGATATCTAAAGTGCTTCTTCGTCAAACTGGGGGAAGTTAGTGGTGACATCTTTACCCATGGTAGCGAAAATCATTCTAAGGAACCGACCTGTATAGACATCGTATTCGTAATTAGGGGCTCCACACATGCTCCTCCTTCTGCATAATTCTTGAACATGGTCAGAAAGGAAGGTGGCAGAATTTTGATGGAAAGATGTCTAAAGTTCGGTGCCTGTGTCATATCGGAGAGATAGTTGGAAACAAGAAAGAAAATATTTGGCGAGAATCTCAAAGCTGGAATGGGAGCCATGTAGTTGGTGAACACACCATTTGGAAGCAACTCTAGTAAGGGTGCGTTAGAAAAAGTGAAGATGAATGGAGTCTTTAGTGATGGAATTTGGTGAACGCCACATATGGAAAGAGGGAAATTAGTTTGTGGGGTCTTCTCGAAAATTACCTTCAAAATTGGGGATGTCAAAAGGAAGCTTGGTAGGAGTAACAGGCTAATTGGGGTCATGGAGAAGAGGATCATTGACGAACTAGTTGAAATCAAGGAGGCTAAAACCAACCATATAGGACAACAATGGGAGGTTAGTGACCATATCAGTAGAGGTTCTACCCATGGGAATACCTTGGTTACCACCTGGGTTACCATCTTGGTTTCCTACAGCCACGTTGGTGTTTGACATGGTGGAAGTGCAGGTTTGGTAGGACATGGAATCAAAGGAAGAATTGGAAGAATCAAAATAACAATAGTCAATATGAGGACTCAATGGAAGCATATGAGGATGAACTAAAATTTAACGGGGAGAAGTAAGATGTCCTAAAGGAAATCAGGGGTGAATGCCACAAAGGCTCTACGAAAAACACCTAGGGGGTGCAATCATGTGAAGACAATGATGACTCCATATATTAAAATATGATGATAAGAGAAAAAGAGTAAAAAAAACAAGAAAACACCTAGTGCAATGGTTCCAGGTGTAAACTAGCTAGATTAATATGCCATTATAATTCATGCAAATATGTCTTATCAAAGAAAAATGACCTCTATCCTATAGGTGATCTAAGTCCTCAAACAAGTCCTCAATCTAATGTTTCATATGCCCTTCCAAAATACTTCTTACTTGATGGAATTTGATCCCCACGAGTACATATATATATAGAAATGTCAGGTAAAGAAACAATTGTTACCCACAACCAATCCTATAGGGTGTTTTCCTATTATTGGTCACTATGGTTACCTTCGTCCCACAGGGGTGGTGAAGTCTTAACCTTCTTGGTGATCAGCCAAAGCACAAGATTCCTTGCCATAGGTTGGGTAGCCTCGAGCAGAACTGCTCACATGATGACCTAGCCTAACCCCATCCGAATCACATTTCTGACGCACTCTAGCTTTGGAGAATCGTAAATGATTTTAAGCTCCCTAATATGTCAACAAGTTATGTCTCAATGTAAGTGATCGATGGGTATTATTGGAAGCCTATCCCATTGATCATACACCTAACTACACAGATTGTTTGGCCCTGGTGCCCAAGTGGGCTTAATCTATATGTGTTAAGTTATTATTATGTGACTTGTTTCAAGTATTGACTTGGCAGTGTAAACGACACTCACATTCTCTTAGGCTGTGTTTGTGTGAAAATGATGTGTCAAGTAGATAAGTTAATTGAGCATGTTTTATGATCTCATGTGTTGCTGAAAATAAAGTTCTAAAAAACTATAAATAATGCTAAAAATGGAAAGTAAAATAAACAATCAATCTACGAAAATAACACTCCACCCAAGAAGGTTATGAAGAAGCTAATATAAATATGGAAAACAAGTAACTCAAAGATGCACAAATGGTTAAAATATCCAATGTATAATTGATTGGGATCTAAAGGAACCAAGTTGCTAAAAATGGTGTAGAAAACCAAAAAAATCGGATGTGAAAATGTTGGAAAAGTATAGGTAAGAAGCTCCAAAAACCTAGGATATACAAGGGGATCCTAAGGAGGATGGAAACACTAAACTCTAAAGGGAGTAAAATGATGAAAAATCTTATCCAAAATGGTTGTAAAACAACGGAAAACACCTTAGAAATCAATGGTTGAAAGTGTTTCCCTCTAAACTCCTCAACTCAACAATTTTCTTCCTAAATGATGGAGGTGTACTCTAAACCCTAAGGGGGT
Source organism: Pinus taeda (assembly GCA_000404065.3). Taxonomy (NCBI): domain Eukaryota; kingdom Viridiplantae; phylum Streptophyta; class Pinopsida; order Pinales; family Pinaceae; genus Pinus; species Pinus taeda. The sequence continues at coordinate 65,959 of APFE030143486.1, read as the reverse complement.
TTTTCCTTCGTCAATGAGAAACTACTAAGTGGGTCTAGGCCTAGGGGTGACTTAGGACAGGACAAAAATACCTTCTAAATACACATGCAATATAATTGACAAAACTAGAAAATTCTGATTTCTTTTCTAAAAAATAATAGAATGGAGAAAATGACTTGAAAAGTGTGTCCAGATGCAGATAATGGGCTGAAAATTGCATTGGGATGCAAAAAAGAGGTTGAAAACTGTTATTTGTTCCCGCAAATCTCGCTTAATAGATCTCACCCAGATTGTGTCATCTTCTACTTGGTTGGTACCAGTGGCATGTGGAAAGATGTGTAACCCCAAAAGAAACAATTTGTTTTCCAAAAATCAAAGGAGATCTAAAAATAGAAATTAAGAGGCTAAAAATAGTTGCAAAAAAAACTGAAGAGGTTTGAAACTGTAGATACCAAGGATTGGAATTACAACACCAATGGAGTCACCACTTGTTGATGACAATGTAGATAAAGACCCATTGGAGTTGTGATTTGTTAGTGTAAATATTTTGGAAAATTGTACCAAAAATACTTCACTTAAGTCGATAGTGACTAGTGACCCTAGCAATAGAATGTGGTCACTTTTTTGCCTCATATCTACAAGAAGAATGATAAAACCCTACAAGATAATATATGATGTAATCCAAAAACATATAGTAGTAGTAAAGAAAAGTGAAATAATATAATATAAGACTTTAAATGAATAATAATTTTACTAAGACACTTGGTGAAGAATATTTACAACACCGGTCTATAAATCACCCTCTGTGGGATTGGTCCTTTTGATGTCCTTGTGCTTCAACGATCTTTCTCTTCTCTCTCAAATATACAGAAAACCCAAAAGCAATGTGGAACTCAAGTGGGAGATCAAATGATGTGAGATGAAAATGGTGACGAAGGTAATGATCATGGTGAAGAATGAATGGAAAACCCTCTTATTTATAACAAAGTATTGAGGTAAATTAGGAAATGGAAAATAATAAAATATTACTGACCACATCAAAATCTAGCCATTAGGAATACCTTATTATATATTTTTGGAGAGGGAAAAGATATTCAAAATGGTGAAATATATTTAATTAGAAAATGGTTGAAGTAATTAACAAATACAAAGATTTATTAATTACTTTGTGAGAATTAAGAAAAGTGTCAATTTGAAATCATTATTTAATAATGGTTTAACAATTATTCCAAAAATAAGAATAAGGAATAATCAATAAATAGTGATTTATTTTATTATTCCGAGGTGATTTAGTCAAATGTGACAAGGAATAATTATCAAATAATGGTTTAATAATTATTGCTAGAGAATATTAAATACACGCCGATTTATTTAAATATTCTTCTGTGGTTTTTTAATTTTAATCAAAAATATTTTAATAAAAATCGTTTACTAAATTATTTCCTATGGTGAAAGTGAATTTACTATGGTAAAATTAATCCTACATTGTGTATTTCGATCAACCTAGGAAGAAATGGATAGGTGATCATTTTTCCGGTGATAACAATATGCCTTAGGGATAGGGAAATATTGAGTGTTTTTATATTTGTGTGGTTTATATTTTCAGGTGTATTCTGATTACCCATAATGTCCATTGATTGTTGTTAACATTTTCAATTTGAAAGGGGATCCATATTTGGGATAGATCTCATTTTAGATATCCCCATCTTATGGGGAGGAATACCTTGTTTTAAATATTTTCATGGTTTGGATTTGTAGGTGAATTTTGGATTTTCCACATTATTAGTTGAATGTTGTCAACATTTTGAATCTGAACAATGATCCATGTTCAAGACATATCCTAGTCTAGATATCACCTCCAAATATGGAAATAATGAGTGTTTTTAGATTTGTGTGGTTTGGATTTGTGGGTGAGTTTGGATTCTCTACATTGTTCATTGATTATTATCAACATTTCAAATATAAAGGAGGATACATCTTCATGACATATTTGATTTTCGCTATCACATACGTATATGTACATAATGGCAATTTTTATAATTATGTGCTTTGGATTTTTAGGTGATTTGAATTATCCACAATCTTCATTGATTACATTAAACATTTTGAATTTGAAAGAGGATCCTTTCTTGAGACATATCTTATTCACAATATCCCCTATATATACTTAAATAATTAATATTCTTACATTTCTATGGTTTCGATTTATAGGTGGATTTGGATTATCCATGCTTTTCATTAATTATTATCAACTTTTGAAATTCAAAAAAGGATCCATCATTGGGACAAATGTCATTCCAGAAATCCTCCCCTTCTACAAAAATAATAGATATTTCAATATTCCTATGGTTTGGATTTGCAAGATAATTAAACTATCCATAGCGTTGGTTTATTTATATTGGTATTACATATCCAAAGGAGTATCCATATTCAAGAAAATAATGAATCCAAATATCCCCTTGTATATGTAAATAATGAGAGTTTGTATATTTACATGATTTGGATTTGTAGGTGAATTGTATTATCCATAGCATTAGTTGATTTTTATCAACATTTTAAATGTAAAAGAGTATCCACCTATTGGGAATCAGGAATTACTGAGAGAGAGGATGAATCAATAATTCTAACTTTTTCCTTTAAAAAGAAACATCACACATTCACACAATAAAATGAATTCACTATTGTACACAATGATTTTAACATGGAAACCATTTCAGGATAAAAACCACTAAAGCTTGTTCTTATATGATGTAAATTAAAATAACCCACTCTATTTAAATCAATTATTTTGTGAGAACCCACTCATAGGAGGCTCTAACTGACTCAGATCAGCAAACACCAACTTGCTTAAAGGCACCAATCTCATATCTGCATGGGCACCAACCTGCTACTACAAGTTAGACCTACGCTTTCATGGGATTTTAAAATTGAGACCTCCTACAGTGTTCTTTGATTTAATTTTCAATTTGGTACCACTACTCACATGAAATCACTTCATATTTTGTATCTCACATATTCTTATAAGGCTCTTCATTATTCTGCAGGTACACACACAAAAATAATCTATAAGACTATTCTTCTATTGCTCACTCACTATAAGGTTCTACTACTCTCAATTTTCATTCACTCCTCTTTGAGCCCTCATTTTGGGTGTATTCCAAACCCTCTTCACTTCATTGTAGGTCTTCCTTTTAACTCCAATTTCATAGTACTTAAGAATATGTACTTCCATTAATTCTTCTTTGGCTAGAGGAGTTTTTCAGTTCATTTTAACAATATTTTGTTGTAGATATCCTCTAAGGATTGTTCCATCACATTGGAATGTCAAGAAGCTCTATATCTAATTCCACCAGCCATGATTTTCATTTAAATTCTCTCAACATTTCATTTTGGTGCACCATTTCATAAACTCAATCTTGTGCCACTATTTCTACTAGAGATTATCTAAAACTTCGCATTAGAAAATGAGATATACCTATTTACACCTTTCTTCACTATCCAAGTATGCAAAAAACCTTTTTCTTTCATGACCATTCTCAACGTCAAATTATTAATGATACAATATCATGACAGTTTGAGCTCCTTCTTCCATAAGACTACAACTATGACAACAACTTTAGAGCTTAGAATGCACTTATGCTAATATCTGGGTTTGGGCCTTATTTGATGGTGCACTTGAGTAAACCACTCAAAATCCAAACTCCTAAATTTTCGAGCTACCAAAATGACTATTATTTGAGTCGCACTTGGTATTTTCTAGATGTTGACTTGCACTAGAAACTTCACGTGATCCTATCATTATTCCACTACAAGATTCGAACTCTAAATTTCCTACATAAGGATCTCATTATGGGCCCACCACATTATTCCCATAATATTTGAGAAATTCTAGAACACTAGAAATGAGCTCTAAACACAATGTGTTGGCCGAAATCTTGAAGTTATGCCACATCATCTTTTATCGATAAACTAACATCATCACTTCCACATGGCTGCCTCAAAGTGGTGCTATATGTCACATCGAGTTATCCCACTTTGCCATCTAAAAAATCCAAAACTAACTACCACATGTCACTTGCACAAAGTTCCATGTCATCATCCACTCCTAGTCAAAGCCACCTCACTGACCACATCCTTTTTCCATATCATCAACCTGTATGGATATCAGTAAATTTAGGTTTGGAACTTTCCTCTTCATTGCACTAGAGAATAACTTCTTGAACATTAGAGCTCTCGAGCAAAGGATTGGTGCGAACAAACTAAGTATCCAATAGAACTAAAATATCATTTACATGTACTAGGTTCAACCCTTTTTGTCATGCACTTATTGTTTACTTTACAAGGAGCCTAAACCTCCAAACTTATTCAACAACGTTTGTTGGCTCAAATTCAAATTGAAATATCTATTCAACACTTGAAGTTTATTTTGGACTATCAAATACTTTTGTAAAGGTCATTCTCATGAACATCCAACCACATAGTTTGAAGGGGAATTGAATTGATGTTTTGCAGACAAATTTCCTTCAACTAGTAGGCCATTGAACCCTTCATCCACAAACTTCAATTATAAAGTTTTTAAGGATTCTTCAATTATTATGCTACTATGATGGTTCTCTACCAATAACCTAAACAAATAGCTTTACGCTTTTCTTTACATCAGTGACCATAGGACAATCTCCAATGAAAATCATAGGTGTGAATCAATGACAACAATGTGCCCAACAGTCTCCATCACTACATCCAATAATCTCCACCTCTGGCACTAATTAAAATTGTTCCAAACATATCTAAGCCATTGATGACAACTACATGCATTAACATCACATAGCATATTGTGTTCAATAACACTCTTCCTGACACTAAACACACCCATTATTCTCTACCATTACTGATTATACATTGTGATTTTTCCTCTTTGAATTGTCCTCTCAATACCCTAGATCCATAAAACTCCCTATGTCATATGGTCATTTTCCTCTTGTTTGAATTGTTCTTATTTTCTCTCCCCTTGGGGTCGACTGTGTTAAGTAATGTTTGAGCAAGGTGACTTTGATCTCAATGGAAAATGATATACAAGACTGACATATCTCCCCCTGAGATCATGCCTAGTCACTAGATGACAACTCTTGATGTAAAAATACAGGAAACATAAAATAATGAAAATTTCATCATTATCCTCCTACAACATACTCATTATATTGCCTCCAAAGAAGAGTAGTTGGAAATTCTCAAACATCTTGAGTCATTTTGATGAGGGGGAGACCACTCCTAGTTTGTGTCTAAGTTGCTAAAAATTTCTATAAGTGGTGGCTTTATGAAAATGTCTGAGACTTGTATATTAGTAGCCACATATTGGAATATTACAACACTATCAAAAACCTAATATCTCAAGAAATGATATTTAATTGGAATGTTCTTTCTATTAGAGTGCATAATAAGACATTTGGAAATTCTAATGGCACTCATTTTATCACATAAAATGGGAATTGGATTATTAAAATTAACTTTAATATCCTTTAGTGTCTACTTCATCCACATAATTGGAGTATAGAAAGTAGATGTAGCTATGTATTGTGCTTCTTCTATAGATAAAGATATTGAAATTTGTTTCTTTCTTACCCAAAAAACAAGACAATTTCCTAGGAAGAACATTACTCCTCCCATACTCTTTCTATCATCAACACTTCCATCCCAGTCAATGTCAATATAAGGTTTCAACATAAATCCCTTACCTCATTCATACCATAGGCCATATTCTACTATGCCTTTGTATTTAGCTTCAATATCACAACCATTCCTACCACGTTCATAATATATTGTCCCGAAGCAGTTAGGAACAATAATATTCTAATCATGGATTTGTAATTCATTTGATTTAATGTGGGATATTGATATTATTTTATTAGTTTAGATCCAGTCACCATAGGTGTACATAAAATTTTACAATCATCCATCCCAAACATTTTTATAGTTTCTTTCAAATACTTAGATTGGAATATGAAAATACCTTTTTCTGACTAAGAAATCTACAACACAAGGAAAATATACAACTCCCCTAGCATGGACATCTCAAACTCTTTTTGAATTTCCTTAACAAATTGATGTCCCATATGCTCCAAATCACTTCCAAAAAATATGTTATCTACAAACACAACAATGATCAACATATTATCATTTTCACATTTAATGTACAAATTATTGTTAGTTGTTCCTCTTCTAAACCCTTGCTACTATAGATACTTATCCAATCTAGCGTGCCATACTCTTGGGGATTGCCACAACCCATACAAAGATTTTCTTAGTCTAGAGACATGACTTTCCTCTTCCTAAAGAAGAAATCCTTTTGGTTGTTAAATCCATACCTCCCCTTTGATTTCTCCATTAAGAAATGTTGATTGTACATCCATATGATACACTCTAAAGTTCTTCTAAGATGAAAAAAAAAACATTCTTATTTCCTGTAATTTGGCTACAGGAACAAAGGCTTCTTTGAATTCTATACCTTTGACTTGGGCATAGCCTTTAGAAACTGGCCTAGCCTTTTTTCCACTACTTGACCATATTCATTTATCTTTTTTTCAAAACCCACTTCATACCATTAAGATTATTCTCCTTCACTCTCAGAACCAATTCCTAGATTTTGTTTTTCTCTATTTGATCAAATTCTTCATTCATGGCTTTGATCACAAACTAGTCATGACTTGCTTCATTGAAATTCCTGAGATCTATTTGGGATCGTAGTAAAAAATTTGCTTATCTGGGACTGCCTATAAAGCTTCTTTTGGTTTTCACACCAATATATTTACCTCCAATTATATGACTCTTTATATGCTGCTTCTACACATATCTTGATGGATTTTTGTATTTATGAGATGATTTTTTAAAATGATCATCTTCTTCTTCCTCCATCTCCTTGCATCCTTACTATTTCTACACATAAACACCATCCTTATTTGATTTCCCTTGAGTCATTGTTATATGGTGTATATCTTCATCCACTTTAACATCTACACATTATTAAATATTATTAGTCCTTTTGTTATAACACTTGTAGCCTTTTCTTCTGACTACACACATAAGAAAAATACCTTCATTTGCATCAGAATAATACTAATGAATATTTCCTCTCGATCGGAATGAGGAAATGTGGAGGTGACAAATGCGGGAGCATTTATCATAAGGACAGGACATGCGGACGTGACCATCGGGATCAGGCTACCTTCCCAACAAAGGCAATGAGTAGTAGGCCAACTCAAGGTTCAAGTGGTAGGAGTGGGGAAGGAGGAGTACAGATGATTAGGGAAAATGGTGGTGGTAATGGCAGGGAGAGAAGGACGATGAAGGGGCATCATATGAAGGTGACGGGGGATAATGTCGACAGATTGAAGAAGGAGAGGAATGAGGAGCAAGTCCGAAACTTTACCAGGGTGATCTGTGAGCTTGGGTATGTGCATACTGCTTTCTCCATCTTACTTGTTACCATTATTATAAGTAGAATGGATAATCGTCAGTCTTGGGAGGATCTGGAGGTAGAAAAGAGCCTGAGAAAGCTGGTCCGGCCCCCTGTATCTCACTGTGAGGGTCACTTGGATGGGTATCCTGAAGAAAAAGGAAAGTGTCGTCGGGAGCAAAGTCTTAGGAGCAATGCAGGAAATCAACGTTTGACCCCCATGGTAGGAACCGAGAGGGGGTCAGGTAGCGGGGAGTTGATGATAGAGCCCTTAACTCTTTTTCTAACCCACATGACTGAGGGATTAATTGATCTCTTTCACTTGGGGAATGGATACCAGGATCAGAGTAAAAAAAATGAAGGAGAGTGCAATAGGAGTAGAGAAGTCTCCAAAGGTCAAGTGGTAAATGATGACAGTGCTGAAAATATGGACAAACTAACACCTATGATTGATAATTGTGAATAGGAGAAGGTAGAGGACAGGATGGATCGGCAGGGCCGGAGGCGAGGTCGCGGAGGCAGACGCCATCTGAGGCAAAGCAACCCAGGTGACAGGCCTGTGGAAGAACTAGGGAACCAATGCAGAGGGAGGTGGTCCACCCAGACTGTAGCTCAAGAGGTAGCCCGCGTCTATCAGGAAGAAACTGATGAAGACATCCACTGCATAATCCAAAATCTGGAGTCCAGAGTTCTAGAAGAACAGTTGGGCTCGGAAACTGAAGAGTGGGCAGCTATGGTAAGTGACCCAGGAAACATGAGGGGCAGATTGACTCTCTACCAAAGGTCTGTTCACATATATTGTGTCCTAAAGAGCCTTCTGGCAAAGGCCCTAGAACAAGTTGCAAAAGAAATGGCAGATATTGCCAATGGGCTACCAAAACTGCAGAAGGAAATGAAAAATTTCCAAGTTATTATGATCAACCAAAATAATAAGGTAGAGGATATGTCCCTGATTTTGTCCAAGATGACAGGCTCACACCCAAGTTAGGAAGATCAAGAGAATTTCCCCATGGAGACAGACAAGGATACTGGAACCAGAAAGGCATGACTCTCTGGAAGATATGCTGGAGATTTTTTGTTTCTCTACTTTTACAGTTTTATGTTGAACATAAGCTTAATAGGTAGTTTTAGTTGTTTGGTATATATAGCCAGTATGGACAGAATTATCAAATTTTGGTTTTGGAATGCCTATAGTAAACTCAGGTGGCCAACAGATCTAGTTTCCCCTAGGGGCAGGTTGAGGCCACCAAATCGATGTATCTGGCCTTTATGTTTAGCATGAGTAGAAAGAATGGTACTACCTTACTTACAAAAAATACTAATGAATATTTCTTCATTCCTATTAATGTCGTTATTTTCAAAAAATTCTTCACATTCCCTTGAAGTGAAATCGCCTCCCCTGTTTGACCGTAAGAACTTGATATTTATATATTTCTTGTTTTCAACCTAAGCCTTGAATAACTTAAATTTTTTCAAAGCATATGATTTTTTCTCTAATAACATTATCCATGTGCCTATACTAAAAACGTCAAATGAAAACAATACTATATTTCTCCCCACTGGGAATTTCTTGTGGGGTCGTAGATGTTTGTATTAACTTGTTTGAGTGGTTTGTATTTGGAATACTCCTTTGTCTTGAATTTCACCCTTGTATGTTTTCTATAATTTCAATACTTACATATTGATTTGTATAGTTTTGATCATTTTGGTAAGCCCCTTATTGCCTTTATTTTTCGAAACTTCACCAAAATATCAAAGTTAACATGACCAATCCTTCTATGTTGAACTAATATCTCATCAACTTTTCTCAAATGCACATTGCCCTAAAATCATTAAATACATAAATGCTATTGGGAGTTATGATTTCTTTTCCAAAAATCTTTCCATTATTTTCCCTTCTGATCTCATAATCCTTTGATCAAAAACTATTATTGCAACCATTATGACAAATTTGGCTAACACTGAGAATATTGTTTTTGAGGCCATCCACATAAAGGATATTCTAAGCCTTAGTCTTCTTATCTAAACTGATTTCTCCCTTTCCATTGATTTATGTTGGGGCATTGTTTCCAAAATTAACACTTCCTCTTCCATTTTATTTCAAAATTAGGAACTTACTCTTGTGTCGGGTCATTTGCTTCGAGAAACCAATATCCACATATCACTTCTCTTTCTGATAATGAGCATACAACACAACACCACATTCTCGTGTTTCTTATTTCTATTATTTCCAAGAGGACATGAATGCTTTGACTTCTCTTGTTTAATAGGATTAAATAATTCTCTTCTACACTCATTATCATTGTGTCCATAGTTATTTAAAATATAGCATTTAATCTCATTCAGAGGAGGGAAGAAAAAATTTCTTCGTGCAACAGGGAAACTTCTAGATCTACCAAAATGAGCATGAATAGAATTTATAATTGTGATATCTTTCAACATTAATCACTCTATAATGAACAAGTTTATTACCAAAGCTATGACACATATAAAAATTACCATAAAGTAACTTTGGGTACCTAAGGTAGTGCATATGTTGAGTTCAAGTAGATTTACTACAGTTTTTCCTACTGCCTTGCTAGTGAACAAATCAATGTTGAGGTGATTTTGTATTGATATAATTGTTACCTCCTAGATTTCTTTAGGCTTTGTCACCCTTTCATCCCTACTAACTCTTCCTTACATGTGTCCACATAGATGTAATGATTCTTGTTTCCAGGGAACCTAGAACTCAATTCTCCTTTCAAATTTTGTTAATACTCTTTATATCTTAGACCAAATTTACTTGATGATCGTCTAATGCTTCTGAACCCTTAGTAAATATGAGGTGTAAATCCATCTTGGAATTGATATTCATGAGATTTGTGCTTAGAGAAACGAATTATGCCTCCATCTCTTAGCAAGTCTTTTCCCATTCAACTACCTGGTTCATAAAAAGCAAGGAAAATGGTAAGGATCAAAATTTGTCTAAAAGTTTAGAAACTTTGGCGAATTTCACTAGTCTGTAATATGAAAACTATAAAATGTTTGTTGATATATTTGTAAAAATATTTAAATTTCTAATGATTTTATATATAGCCTCTATATAATTTTGGCAATTTTTAAGTTAAAATAATTTTATATTGTAAAAATTAGGCAAAACATTTTTAGAAAAAAAGGGAAAATGATGAATTGTTTTTTGGAAAAACCGTGGAAATTTAGCCCACCTGCAAATATTAGCCCCTAAAATTTTCTATGATAAAAGGCTCATATTTTCTCATGGATTCTTTAAGTTGAGTTTTTAGAGAAATCATATATCCATCATATGCATCCAAACTAGCATTTCCTTGCATTTTTTACAATTCTAGATTTAGGACTTCATTTTCATCCTCTAATTCATCATGATTTTTTTCCCTTTAATTGTTGAACTACAATGTCATTAATCTTGAGCTTTTATTCTAGCTTTACCTTTTGAAGGTTATGATATCCATTGTTATAACTATACATATTCTTTAGTGCTCATAAGTTTCTCTTTCAATAGCTTCTTCTTCTTCATTTTATTCTTTAGTTTCTCTAGTACACTGACTAATTATACATCAAGGTCCACCACTCCTTTAGAGTCTGATTTTGTTGTGTGTGGATCCTGATTATCTTCTTGATTCAAATGTATTATTTTTAACTGGGTGTATACCATACAAAGATTGTACACCCATCCACGCGGGGGGAGGGACAGGGACATGTCTGCCCCCCCCCCACCCCCAAGGGTCTAGGGGGACTATCATACCCAGATAGGTATTCTCAGGGATAGCGAGCCTCAGGTGGTGGTTTGGGGGAAGCAGCGCTGTGGCTAAAAATAGATGAAAATTTTCCTTATAAAATATTTTAATTTCATAGTCAATATGGATCGTTCATTAGATGAATGATTTGATTGTAGAAGTTACATCACTTTAGGGTTTTTTCCATAGAAGGAAACCCTTAGTTTATATGAGGGAATTGTATTGCGGTTGTGATTTATTATTTTGAGCAACAAAGACAGAGGAAACTATGTGAGAGAGAAGAGGAAATTACTACAGATTTGTTGTAGGTTATATCTCTTTATTTTTTTGGATAATATAAAAGGAAGGACTCGATGTTTGTCTGTGGATGTAGCCCGAATTGGGTGAACCATGTATATTTGTATCTCTTTTATTTTATGTGTTTTTATGTTTTTGTTTCCACAATATTTTATGTGTCCCATTTCTCTGTAATTTAATTTTCTAACATATTTTTCATCAAACTCAGTCTCATATTCAAATTACATGAGTGTGCATTCCTCTTGTTCTTCCTTAGAGGATTCTTCACTTCTTTCCTTAGATGACTCACTGTCTTCCTTAGAGTAAAAATCTTTTCTCTTTGTAGTCTTCTCCCTAAGATATTTCTAAGATTTTTACCGACTCTTCTTTTCTTTTTGCTTCTCTTTCTTCTCAACTTTATATGGACATTTATAAGTGAAATTTCCTACTCTAGCACATTCAAAACACTTAAATGGTACCTTACCTTTTACAGAGCCCCTTTTGATTTTCCTTACAAACTAAGCCATATCCTCATATGAGTCATATCTGGAGAATTATTGGTGTGTTTTGTGGTCTTTGGATTTCTTTGAGACTTTAAATATTACTTCCTTTAGTCCAACTTCTCCTCTCCAATTTGTATCTCATAAGCAGTGATAGTTCTTTAATTTTTTCATCTCCTCTATGGTAAGATATTGGCATTAAATCTCATTGGGAGTGATCTGAAAACAATTTGTATAACTTCCACTTATTTAATCGCTTCACTAAGTCATATAATCATATTTTCTACTTCATCACCTATAAGGAACTTATTCAACAACGCTTTCTTCTTCATTCATCCTAAGACTTTCAAATTCCATTCTACAAGTTTGGAGTTTAGCTTGCTTTACCTTTTATTCTATTTCATAGTTATTATTAAGTTTGTCCATTGCTTCCTTTTATGATTTGTAGTGCATCATTTATACCAAATCATATTCATTAATACCAATTATAGTTACATTCTTGGCCTTTGCATTATTGTGTACACTCTTCTTTCATCAGGATCTATAGGTAGAGTTGCTAGTAATATGTATCCAGATTCTATGTCGTGCCATACATCCACTCTAAGAGAAGTTATGTATGCTTCCATTACAACTCTCCAAAATACATAATTAAATACATCAAAGACTAGTACTCTACTTGAGTATATATGTGTACATTACTAATTTTCCATGATTCCCTCTCGATCTACCTTCCAATGATTAACTATTCCTAAAAAACTTGCTCTGATACCAATTGTTGGGAATCATGAATTACTGAGAGTGTGGGTGAGTTAGTAATTCTAACTTTTTCCTTTTTTTAAACAAACATCACACAATAAAATTCATTCATAATCGTACACAATTATTTTAACATAAAAACCCTTACGAGAGAAAAAGCACCATATCTTACTTTTATTATGATGTAAATTCAAGTCACCCACTTTATTTATATCAATAATTTTATGAGGACCCGCTAAAAGGATGATCCAACCCCCTCAGATGAATAAGCACCAACTTGCTTAGAGGCACTAACCTCTGATCTACATAGGTGCCAACCTATTACTACAATTTAGATATACTCTTTCATGTGATTTTCAAATCGAGACCTCCTGTAGTATTCTTTGATTTAAATTAAAATAAATTATCACTTCTCACACATAGCCACTTCAACTTCTATAGCTCACATACACCTTATTAGGCTCTATGATCTTCTACAAGCGCACACACACACACACAATCTACAACATTATCCTTATACCACTCTCGATTTGCATTCACTACATTCTATGCCCTTTCTCTCACTATCTTGCATACTCTCTCCACTTATTTTTTTCTTCTTTTTCACTATAATTACACATTTCCAAAGAATAGGTACTTCAAGTAATTCTTCTTCAAATTGATGAGTTTTTTATTTCATTCCAACCATATTCTGCTATATCTATCCCTCAAACTCCCTCCATCGCATTGCAATGTCAAGTAGCTCTATATTTAATTCCACCAACCATGCTTTTCATTTAAAACCTCTTAATCTTTAAATATGATTGTACTAGCTCAAAAACTCAATCTTGTGGACCTATTTATATTAGATGTTATCCATCACTTCACATCAACAAATCAGATCTCACCTTTTGTGCCTTTCTTCACTATCCAACTATGCAAGAATCTCTTTTCTTTCGTAATTGATCTCAGTGAAAAATTATTATTGCTACAAGCTCTTGACAATTTGTGCTCCTTATTCCATATGACCATGACAAATTTGAGAGCGCAGTACCTGAACAGCAGCGGTTTGATGCGCTAAAATGGGAGCTGCGCACTACACCCACAAGATGGTGGGGTACGCATCAAGGAAGCTTTGAGAGCTTGTGTGAATGCAAAAAGATGATGCGCCTACAATTTGGAAAACCACAGTTAGTAATGAAAGCTAATTACGAAGGAAAAAATAACTTGCGTGCCCACCTTTCCCAATGGGTCCAGTCCTATGGCATGTAGCTTGCCCCAGTGCACATCAGTCTTAGAATAGAGGATCGGGCCAAGACGCAACGACAGAAAAGGTGAAGCACACTACGGATTATCCATGGAGAAGTGTTCAACACGGTGTACGAAGTACTGAACAGGGTTCACCCGGTGTGACGTACCAACTGGGACCTATGTGTTCCAACAATCCAATGGGCCTATAGGACAATGTGCAAAACCTTCACCGTGAAATTAATCCCAAGATTGCAGAATGAAGGATGGACCCTAATCTTTGAATAACCTACAAAGATGAACCCACACAAAATAGAATCTACAAGTGGGACAGTGTGTGATGCCCTGAACGAAGAAATCACACAGCCACACGAAGTAGAACATGTAAGACTTCAGGAAGCCATTCAGCAAGGGAACTGTAGACTTTGCGAACTTGAAAAGGACCGAGTATGGCTAAGGAAGAAAATCATGTTGGTGAACACAGAGGTCAAGAAGTTGTAAGATTAAATAAAGGAAGCCTTTCTCATCAAAAAATAGAGGATGGTACGACACAGTGCACACACCCAGAGAGATAAGTCGGGGAACTACCATCGAGAATTGATTAGTTTGATGTCATGGCTTGGACAACATATCATACAATGTAGTAATTAAGAAAGCAAACTGCAACCAGTAGGGCATGTGGCAAGAAGAATTGAGGATTTTTCGCGGACTATCTTGAGGGGTGAAATGGAGCTCCACACAGGTAGTGCAACCACCTAACTAGCCATTGGAAGAACAGTCTCAACACTCCAAGCAGTTGAAAGAGAGCACATGACTATAAAAACCCTTCTTGGGAACTGTGCGATGAGGGAGGTGCGCGCAGAGTTAGCATGTCACAACGTTCGCGCCCACGCATGTGGGAGTGCGCTGTCATAGGGGTAGGCTAGAAAGTGACCATTGGTGTCACTATTCATGATGATATGTCCAGTTTGACGCCAAATGGAGCGAGAGGTGGCCATTTAAGCAAGGATAATTTTAGGGGCGAATGTTCGACCTTTGGCGAAATTAAGGGGTTTTAAATTTTTAGTGGGCGAATATTTTGTATCATAGTACATTTTTACAAATCACCTCAAATAGCCCACCTTATTTTAAGGGAGAGGGAAAAAAAGGTAAATTTAGCCCTTGAAATTAGGAGTTACAACCTTCCATTCGCCCATTTTCAAGAATAGGT
>APFE030143486.1:1140-22901 GCA_000404065.3 Pinus taeda | reverse complement strand
AAAACAATATATCAAACATAACAATCATCACAAAAAAATTTACAACTATATTAATGTAATTATAACATAGTAATATATTAATATAATTAATATATTAATACAATCATAATATATATTAATACAAATCAAACATTAACTAAATATATAAATCAAAACCAATCAAACCTTAAGAAATTATAACTAATTATTAGCTGCCAGTGTAACTAATATTGTATTACTAATATAATGATTGTATTATTATATTAATATATTAATATATTAGACAATCAAACATTAAATAAATATATAAATCAAAACAAATCTATCATTAAGAAATGATAACTAAATATATACAAATACAAATCAAACCAAATCAAACATAGACTAAAAACATATAAATATAAATCAAAACAAATCAATCATTAAAAAATTATAACTAAAAATATATAAATACAAATCAAAAGAAATCGAATCATTAACTGAAAATAGATAAATATAAATCAAAACAAATAAAAATGAAAGAAATAAATATAATATATAGCAATAAATACAAAACAAATTGAAACTAAAAATGGAAAATAAATCCAAACAAAACGTAACCCAAAGAGTTTATCACTGAATGGAAGGAAGAAGAATTGTAATGTTATTGTGGATCAGTAGATCTAAAAAGCACATGCAGAAAGTGGGCATATGCTATGGTTTCCATGGGATCAGACATTCAAGCATGGCGCAACTATGTGGTGGCACCCTTGACAGAGGAGTTGGTCTTCAGAGCATGCATGATACCTTTGCTTCTTTGGCTATACTATATTATTTGTATGGTATGCATCTTCTCTCTTCATTCGAACAGGGCATCTGGCTGCTCCAATTGTGGCGCACACATTTTGTAACATCATGGGATTGCCAAGCATGTCACGTATACAAAGGGGAAAAGTAACCTCTACGGAATTTCTAGTTGGTATAGCAGGTTTCTTTCTGATGCTATCTCCCTGTTTTATACAATTATAACATTACTAATTGCAAGTGCTGGTCTGGTTTTTGCAAATGGAAATCTAGCATATGACACAGAGGACTTTCTTGAGTGGAACAAACTCAAAAAAAAAATTGGATCCCATAGTACGTGCATCCTTCATGGTTGTGGTGATTGAAACCATGATTTCTGAAGGTATAAAAGTTCAAATTTGAAAGCACAGTACAGAATTTGACTGGTTGGGCTTTACACAGCTGCAAAGATATGATA
Organism: Pinus taeda; assembly: GCA_000404065.3. Classification (NCBI taxonomy): domain Eukaryota; kingdom Viridiplantae; phylum Streptophyta; class Pinopsida; order Pinales; family Pinaceae; genus Pinus; species Pinus taeda. The sequence goes on along the minus strand of APFE030143486.1, from coordinate 21,682 downwards.
CTTGAGACGCACAAAGAAAATGGAAATCAGCCTATCCACCTGATAGAGCCTTCAAAAGACAAATGTACAAAATTGTTTTTATTCACGCAGTTACCAAAATAGGGTCCCGAAGAACCACGATTTCCTCTTAGACCGTTAGGAATTTAAGAAAACGATTTCTGGGTTATATAATTCATTATATTATGGAAAAAAATCATGTCTTTGTTTGTCTAGATTTGCCCTAGTTTGATCACAAACTTCTTTTCAAAAATGACATTTTTAAGGGGTTGCATTTTGAAGATGATATTTTTCATTCACAAAATTCTTTATTGTCGCATTGCAGATCAATTTTCCAGCAAGAGTATTTTTATTGGAATAAATCAATAGATTTTCTGATCTTCTAGATTGCACGAAGCGCAAGAAGAGAGAATACTAATCTCTTGATTTGGTTTTATTTATGCAGGTTAGCGTGGATGGATAAAACACAATTAAGATCTGCAACAAAAACACAATTAAGATCTGCAACAAAATCTTGCATTATCTACACTCTTTCTGCAATGTCACGGGGGAATTTAGACTCTTGGAAGACAAATCTTTCCGATAATCAGGCTCCTGGCTTACCCGTGATATAGAAACAAAACATAGAAATGCAAAAGCAGCTCTTTTTATTCATGATGATTTATTTTTTGAAAACAAGACTAAAAACTTCTAATGATAACGACTTCTAATGACTTCTAATGACTTCTAAGTAGATCTCATTTTTATTTTTCTAATCTATTCTTGGGTCTAAAATGCGGATGCAAATTAGAGTTTAATTTAATGTCAACCCGGGAAGGTAAACTTAGAAGTGCCTATCTAAAATATATAGATCTAGAAAGATTTCTAATTTGTCGGAGATCTTATGGTTCCCTTACAAGAACACGTGTATTTTAAGATTTCTTCCAACAATTAGAATATCTAACAAGAACTTTAAAAGCTGAAATGAAATAAAAACATAAATTAAATTATGCCTAAAATAAGCATGCAAGTGAGGCCATGGGGGCCCTCCATAACTCCACAAGCATACCACTTCAAAGCGAACTCAAATGTAGAAGCAACAAAATCAAAGTATGAGTCTTTATTTCAAAATCTCCATGATGATGTACAAATCAACTTTCTAAGATTACAAATGAAGATTCTAAGATTACAAATGAAGGAGATTGTACTCCTATTTATACAATAGAATGGGATAACAAATTCATAATGATGATCCACTAATCTCTCTTTTAGTTCCATACATCTCTCAACCATCTAGACACATAACCCCTTTTTGTCCTTGATCTTCTCCATGAGATCATCATCTTCTCCATGAGGTTTATCTTCTCAAATTCGAATTTGATCCTTCAAGGCCACATAAAGGTGTCTTGGAAGCTTCCTTGGCAACTACACATGTCACAAAAAAAACCCACTTTCCATATATAAAGTAAAATATATTATTTTCTAATATTTAATCAAGAATTTCTCTCAAAAATGCGTAAAAATAAATAATATTTGGAAGATATAAATGAGACCCATTAATGGTGAATAATAGGAAAAATGAAGTGATATGGTAGTGAATAATGAGTGATATAATGGAAGCATAGGTGAAAAATGTATGGTAATGAGTGATATTTGCATGACATTTTGAAGCCCAACAGAGTCTAAACAGTTACTTAACTCTACAAATGTTAGAGACAGTTCATCCTTATCATGCATAGTAACCATATCCTTTTCTCCATCGGGTTCTAAAAGCTTCTTTTCTCCTTCAGGTTGCTTGAGCAATCTTTCCAAGAATTCTATTTCCTTGGGAAATATCTCTAGCAATTCATCACAACTTCCATTCTTAGTTTCATCCTTTTCCTAGAAATCCTCCTAAGTTATCATGTCTTCTGCACTGTCATATTGCAAGCTTCTTTCATAAATTTCATTAAACAAATTCATTTATTTACCTTCTTGGGATATCACTATGGCATTTTCATTAGACTTCTGGTCCATATCAACTTCATCTAACTATTTCACACCAAACAAAATTTCATCTATGAACTCCTTTTGCTGTAATAGATCAACACCTTCTTCCTCTAAAAGGAATTCTCCATCATACTTCACCTAAAGAGCTTCATTTTAGTTTATTCCAGTTTCACGAGACTTTCCATCATCCTCTTCATATCATGTAAACATACACAAACTATGAGAATAAAAATCACAAGGCTTCATTGCCTCATTTGCTTCCCTTTTCATCATATCTTCTAAACTTTCTGAACTATTCCAATAGTTCACAAGATCTTCAGCTGATCTCCCATTATCCTCTTCACCCAACATTTCACCTTGTTCTACTTTGCAAATGGAAACTTCCATTTCTGCTTCTGCTTCTTTGAGTTCCTCTGGTTCCTCTTGAGCACTCAATATCTACTCAATCTTTCTCAACTCTTCTGCTATCTCTAAATTCAAGCTGATTTCTCTTCTCTTTTAGCCTCTACAACTTTACTCTCCTTCTCATGGTCCAACCATGCTTCTAGTCTTCGTCACTTCTCTGCAGCATCTCCATCAATATTCCGATCTGGAAATCTATCTCAGCTCTCTCTATGTCAAATTCTTCTTGACTCATCCTCATGCCATTTGCTTTGGAATCTTTCCTTCTACTATGTCTTCTTTCTGAACCTCTGTTATGACTATTAGTAGTCATCTTCTTCTCCTCTCTTTACATGAGCTCCTCACTCCTCTACAACAAGCCTCTGCAATAGCAAGTCCTCCTTACTGCGATCTTACCTCACTAAGCTCTCTTCATTCAGTCTTTTGGTAAGCACGGTCCTCTATCTGGAACCTCCTCTTGAGCAACACCTTTTCTCCTTCTAGAATTTTCCAATATCTCACTCTCTCATGGGAACACTTCAGTTGTCCTCTTTGTCCAATATCTTGTTGGATTCTTCAGGTTCACTACCACTTTAGAGTGCTTTCCTTGCTCTACTTTTAAGAACACATCTATTTCTCCTTTCACAGCTTCTCTTGTTCTATATTGCTACAATCTTCACACTTTCTTATGTTTTCACCTATGTTTTGAATGGATTTCCTCTGTCTCTTGCATTTGCAAGTTCTACTACAATCTCTAAGAACTTCCCAAAAGTTCTTCTACAGTTTCACTATTTTAATATGGTGCCAAATTTCATTCATTCAACATGTTGTTGTTTTCATACCTTTGTCGTCTGAAATCTTCATAAGCAAAACATCCTTCTCGCAGGAAATTTTCTTCCTTTTTGCTGCTCTGATACCAAAAAATGGTGCAATCCTAAGGCTGCCACAACTAATATACCTTATCGGGACTCATTTGCCCCTTTATTTTCCCTTTAAAGCTTCATGCCCACATATATGCATATCGGAAGTGTTTTATATGCATTCAGTCTTAAAACCCCAAATCACCCCTCTTTACATGCTTTCTCCACAAAATATAGGCCATTTTCCCTATCGAAACCGAAATACCTTCGAAAAACACTTAAACAAGGCTTTTCCCTTTCGGGACCAAAAAAATGCTTGACAAGGCTAAAATAGCGCTATAAATGCCTTTTAAATAAAATTTATGTGTTAAGCCCTGGATCTAGATCTAGCCAATCGGACGTCCCAGATCTAATTGCAATATCAGTGATCGAATCCTAATGGTCCACAAATATTGGTGATGTTACTTGGTGGAGGTTCGATGTGATAACATTAATTGCTGTTAGTGATCGTCATATAACCGATTTAATATATGTCACCTCCATGCTAAACCTCTGTTGCGATAACCTTATGGATCTGGTAGGCTATCCAATCATCCCTATATTGTTTCAGGTCCGGGTATGTCACGCTATCAGAATTCGGCGATTACAAGTTGGTCCCCTTCCTTTGCAGTGATGTGATTATGGATTGGACCCAATAAGGTCCAAGAGCACGATTTATAATATTTCAAGTCCACTTCATCAAATCCACAAAGTGTTTTGTGTAGTTTCTCTATGTAAATGGGTTTTCCGCTTGTGGACCCAAACTACACCAGATTTGCCTTAATCACAGGAATTTCTACTGTTAGTTATGGAAACACAGATTCGGCATCAAATTCATCCAAATACAAGGAAAACAAACATTCAAGGTCTCCACGGTTGTACATGGAATTACACACACAACATTGACTTATTCAGAATAAACAAAATAATAGACTCTCGCCTTTGGCTAGATTACACGGGTAAAGACCTCTCTCTCAAAAGTAGTGCAAATCAATTACATAATTCCACCCTAAAAATCAATTCTCTGTGTACAAATATAAATACAAAACTATATTTGAGGCTCTCCACCCCTCTTTGGACTAATTATTCTAGTTAGCAACCTTCTCCTCCTATGCTCCCCGTAGGCTTACAATACTCTTGATATTCTCCCTCTCTATCACGTTTCTTCCTTTCAAAAAATAAAGGAAACACATATATGATAATTTAACCATCTCCTCCACAATTGGAGGAATAAATTATACATTTAGAATTCAAATCCTATCCTAATCTAAACAAACTAGACTACCTGGCTTGATCTCCATGCAGGCAGGATCATCTCCCATTTATTCCCAATTATGTTCAGAATTAGGCCACAAGTTAACCACTTCCATAATTTGAAATTAATAGAATTTGAATAACGAAGTCTTCCTCCAAACTTGTGTTAGCCACAACATGTGACCATTCCATCACATTGTTGGCTAGGCCTAGATGCTCCTGTATCATTCCCCCAACTACATATGAGACCTATCTATCTTATCCTCTTCCAAAAAAGAAATTGGATTCTACTTGTCTTCTTTCTCCTTTATGACAATATCAGCAAATTGTCCTTCTTAACATGTTTCACCTACAAACATACAAAAATTGTCAAATTTAAGATCATGTGACCCTTTGGCCTCACTTGAAGTTTCAATCTTCAAGTCTCCATCTTCACCCTCTCCTAGAATTTCTCCTCGTTCTAGTTCACAAATGAACTCTTCCATTTCTAACTCAACTTCCTTGAGTTTTCTCTTCAGCCACTTTGCTTGCATTTACTGTAGCCTTCTCTGCATCTCATGCCACTTCACTAGCTTCCTCCTCAAGACCCAACCTAGTCTTTGGCTTTCCTCTAGCATTCTTCTTAATGCATAGAGTTGTTCTTTTAACTCTACAATCTCTTTGTTAATTTCCTCTTGACTCATCCTCTTTCCATTTGCCTTGGCATCCTTCTTCTCATATATTTTGTTGTGGCTTCTTTCTAAACCTCTGTTATGACTATCAGTAGTCACCTTCTTCTCTTCTTTCTTCATGAGCTCCTTTGCAACAAGATTCCGCTACAGCTAGTCCTCCTTGCTGCTATATTACCTCACTAAGCTCTCCTCATTCAGTTTTTTGGTAATCATAGGTCCTCTTTCTGGAACCTCCTCTTGAGCAACACCTTTGCTCCTTCTAGTCTTCTATAATTTCTCATTCTCTCTTGAGAACACTTCAGTTGTCCTCTCTATCCAATCTCTTGTTGGATTCTTCAGGTTCACTACCACTTCTCCATCAGAGTATTCTCCTTACTCGGTCTTCAAGAACACATCTAGTTCTCCTCTCATAGCTTCTCTTGCTATCACCTGTGCATTAATATAAAAACATACATTCTCAATTTAAAACAAAGCATAACATATTACCTCTCCTTCAAGATCTCAACATGATCTTGTTTCACCATTCCACCTGTGCCTTGAATGGCTCATCCTCTGTTTTATCCCTCAAGTCCTTTTTCCTTCAGAACTTGCATTAAGCAATCTTTCTTTCTCTTTCTTTCAAGGAATCCTTTGTTCCTGCCTACTCCAAGCCTCTGCTAGGATTTCTACAATCTCCCACTATAGTGTCTATCATTCGTCCATTTAACTTATGCACATTACCTTCTTCTATGTGCAACCTCCCTTTCATAGGAAATATTTCTCGCTCTGATTACAAACCTGTTCTGATTTCAATTCTGATCTGACTTCAATTCTTCTATGATACCACTAATGATGCAGGGACACCACCACACATACCCACAATATGTAGTAATCTTCATAAACACAACTTTCCCAGGTGTTTAACTCTGCAATGGAGTCAAATCTTCAAACTGCATATGGTTAAGGCCATTTTTCAACAGTTCCTTTGTATCGTAACTCAATCACCCTGCCTAAACCTCTTATTGGGAGTTTCTACCTCTTCAAAACCTTTGTTTAAAATTTTGTGAAAGCCTCCCATTAATTCTTGCTTATTGGGACTTTAAAAACCCTTCAGAACCTTCACATCACCCCTTAACCGCATATATAGTTCCTAAGCCCATATATATATGAACCTTCCCCTTTTAAACCATTGGCTAATATATATATTACACATAAACCTTTAAATCTACACTTTTCTTTATAACACCTATTACTAAAGGAAATGCTCCCAAAACATACCTTTTCCCCTTTTTGGTACGGTCTTGGCACATTTTATGAGGATAACTTTATCGCAATCGAGGATCACAGCCACTCACGGTCTAACCACAGACATGCATCATCACATCCGATATGCGATAATGTATTCCTGAATCTCTATTATTATTAACCGTGTCTCAACACTTTATCAGTTTTTCCTTATCACAATTCCTTATAATTTAGAACCACAACACTTATTGCAATATAAAGGATTACCCGCTCCAAACTGTAAAGCCGGACTTCAAAGTTTATAAACCGCGACTAAATTTATCGTCAAGTCCGTGCATTCAACCTTTCTAAATCACTGCTCCTTCCTTTTGCCAATCTCTGATTAAATCAATCACAGTCGTCTAATTGTCTTACTAGATCCAACAGTTTATATTACTCCTGATCTCCACAGCTGTTCTGGGGATTCTCTACCATTGATCTGCACTTAGAAGATTCAACGGACCACACCAATTTCAGAAAGACAATTAACACGAGGTTTAGCTGCCCGATAAAGCGGTTTCCCTTCTCACCTCCACTGCTACATGGCGTGTGATGAGTGGAATTGCGCTCGTCCTTTAATACCACTTTTGATTTTGAATCTGCCTAAAATTTGCTTTCACTGTTACAAAACCCCTTCCTTCATTTAAAGTTTACCGATGTGATATTTCTCCACCTCTACTGCGATTAGTTTCTAGTCGTTGATCTTCAAGATCTGACCGTCGTTGTTCCTCATTTTTCCACTTTTCCATTCACCCTTTCTTTATAAATTACGTTATCTCTCAAGTGTTTTCTATATGGTTTGGAGTTTCCTTCAAAGGTTCTACTTTCCACTCTTCTACTGCTCAACTCCTCTTGGGCTTTGATCTTCGCGAATTCTTACATCGCCTTCTCTTCAAAGCCTCACTCTATTCATCAATTGGATTCTAAAACCCCTTACGATTCCTCCGAATCATTCTCTCCTCTGCGTATTCTTCAGAACTCTGTCTGTAATTCTCTTCTACATAACCTACGAGTTCACATCATAATCAATCGTTCACACTTGATACACACACTTACACAGTTCCCAAATGAACCTCTATATATATAAAATGATTAATAAACTTATTACAATCGAGACTACTCTGTCTCTACATAGGCCTGATTTCAACTATCAGTGGGCTCCCCCCTGACTCTACCTATAGGCTTACATATACTCCAGGAGTTCTATTGAGCTATCCTAGTTTGACTCCCATATCTACTGAACTGACTCCTAGCTGTACTCTACCCTCTATGTCCACTTCTATTCTCCATTTAATGCCTAAAATCCCTCTCTCTCTCGCTCCTAGAATCATGAAGTGTTCTAAGAGTCCTAATTGACTTTAGGCCCTTTTTTCATTATTGCCACTCATGTTCTCATTTATTTGAGAGCACTTACAATTTCCTCCCATTACCTAATTAAATCACTTAAAGGCCTAAATTACATTAATTTGAGACTTAGGAAAACTAACTTCCTAAAAATACATGACCCCCATATGTCTACTTAACTATAATGATTTTCTCTTAGGTGTATTCTCCTGCGTCAACACCCTCCTATTCCACCTGGAGCCCTAATACTCTTTCTTTCAGTTTCCTTAATTATAGACCAATTTACTATTTTTGGCATTTTTCAGGTCCTAAACTTCTATAGTTTTTTTTAGGCCCTCATCGAACTTTTTTTTTTAAAACACACCAAGTACAAATCCCATGGGAAATGGATTAACCATTTCTTTTCCTTAGATAGATTTTTCTAACAGAAAATCATGCATGCCAAACAAAGATCATATGGCCAAAATAGGACCCCGAGAAGTTGGAATTCCAACTAATCCCATTGGGGCCTACAAAAATTTGGCACTTCATCTCCCAGGGTTAGGTTTTTGGATGCTTATGGTTTTCCCATTGTTTCTCAAAAATAAAAATGCCTCTAATCCTCATTGTAACATAGTTTAGAAGGCATGTAGTTGTCACATCGCTTCTCAAAGGTAAGTTACCATCGCCTGAGCTAGTTTATTTCCGTTATGCATGTAAATAGTATGCATATTTTGTGATTAATGATTTGAAGTTCAGTTTTTTCTATAGATATGTGTTTCTATTTAAATCTATACATTCCATTCTACTTGAGGGAAGCATTCTCAACTACTCTAAGATTGTCCCTGAAGAATACAAACTTCACCCTAGGGTAGAGGTTTTATGAAAATTCCAACATCCTGCTCATCTTTAGAAATGTACTGGAGCCTTTTCTCCCTTCTATACCATGTCTCAGATATAGTGGCACTTTACCTCAATGTGATTCAACTTCTCATCATTGTCATTTCCTACACCTGATCAAACAATCCCATGAGTATCTTTTGAAGCCATATTGATTCACAACTTGTCAAACTAGCTACAACATATTCAACCTCTGTAATGCTGAGTGCGAAAAAATATTAAAGTAGAATCCAAAACTGAAGCTTCATCCTAACATGTTCTACCAATCTTCTACATTATCTTCCAAAATTTTATATTCTTGTAGCTATACCTCATCAATTTTGACATATCTCAATTGATAACTAATTATACCATGTAGATACCATGATATATGCTTGAGCCACATGTCTTGGTTCAATAATAAGTTGATTGTATTATTTTAATAGGTTCATTAGCACAATTTCTTTTTGGTCACCCTAACTAGGCCCTCCCTCTAACACTGAAATAGATGTTGTTGTGGCAACCCTGGATAATCCCTCTTCCAGTATTTCTTTCTCTATCACATGATTCCTTCTCCTCCCCAAAGTCCTAAGGTAGTTCTATGTACACTTTTATTCCCCAGTTGCTCCATTGAGGAAACATGGTCTCCACATCCATGTGATGCAATCTCTAAAGAAATAGAGATAATAATTCTAATATAATTTTACTTGACAATTGAATCAAATGTCTCCTCAAGCTCCTCTCCCTCTTTCTCAAAGAACCCTTGAATATTGCTTTGTACTTACTTATGGTTCCATCAACTGCAAGTTTGATCTTGTATATCTACTATTATTGACTTATTATTAGGTCTTGGAATCATTCTCCATGATTGTTTTATTCAAACTTGCTAGCATTCCTACTCCCTCTAAACTATGACTTCTTCTAGTCATCAAACATAATTCTAGTTGTTAGTACAATTTCTCCCTCTTCAGCAAAAATCATTGATTATGGAATAATATTCTCGCACAAACTTTTCTTTGTCCTTCTCAATGATTTCATATGCTTTTAAATCCTTGGAAGCCTTTATGATGTTCCTACAACCCTCATTTCAAGGTAATGGAAGAAATGATTATGACCCAATAAAAGAAACAAGGGCAAGAGGCTAACTAATAATAAACAATAATAATCAAGGAATAACTCCCTCTTGATCATCAATTTGTAGAATCATCATACTTTTCCTCTTTATCATCTACTAATTCACCTTGATTTTCCTTCCTTACACGATATATGGTTTCTTTATTCATCTTCCTTGAATGAACTAGGGTTGCTTCATTTAGTTGAATCATCAATCTAGGTCTAGGTTTTATTCACAAGCCTTAGGGATTTCTAATTCAAGACTTCTTATCCTTCTAGTGTTTACTAACCATAAGACTTCTAGTTCTTGTACCAAGATACATATTCTAATATGTGGTTAGGTGAATCTGAAAATCATAAAAGACATGACATTTGGCCTGTAAGAAGGTAATTTATTGGCCCTACATTCTTCAATCATATAACTTAGTCAATAGGTCTTGTTCAATGATTTTACAAATCCTTAGGACATCAATATAAGTTTTAACTTTCATTTTCTTTTCTATTGCTTCTTTTCATAACTTCACTTCCTTGCTTTAAATGTTTTCCATCTAACAATCTTTTCCTACTTTAGATATCCATGGTCCAATTCCCTTTATTTCCAAGGTGCTATGCCTTGTTTAATATGCAATTTGGACTACTATACTCATACCCAAATTATTTCTACAAACCATAACATGTATCTCACATCATCAATGAGTTTATTATTTTCTTGTATATGAACTAGATCGATTCCAGGTCACATTAGTATTCAATTTTATCCAAAGCTTGCAAAGAATTCAACTAGAGCATTCCAATGTATACATCATAAGAATAACTCGAGCTACCATATTGTTTTTTACAATTAGAAACATATGTGGTGGGCTATTTAGTGTGCCATATGTATTTTTTTTTTCAAGCCACTCCTTGCATACACATTTTATAGAAAAACACACCTTTCTGAAGGAAACTCTCCCTTTCCAAACTTGTTGTTTAATTTATACACCAATCCAACTTATCAATCTAGTCACTTAATGTTTAAAGTATTCTCTTCGAGTCATCAAATATCAAGCTTAATTATTTTGTCATCCTAGGCTCTAGTTGCAACTACTAACATCCTATAATATTCAATTTTGATAGCTTTCCTCCAATTATTTTACAAGTACCCCTTTCTTTACTCATACAAAGTAGTTCTAAAACTTTGACACTATCCTTTCAACTTAGTATGAAACTCAACAAACAATATTTATATCCTAAGGATTGCAATTTCTTTTTTTTTGTAAGTTCAACAATAGTTACGCTACATCATGTTCATGTCCAAGAGTAAAAATTGAACAGGTAATTGAACTGGTGACTTAACATCTAGGAGTGTCTTAACAATGCACTTAATCACATTCTATTCGTGACATCGTGCACCTAAGGATTGAAATTCAAGGAAGCATCAAATCATGCTTATTTAAACCTCCTTTGTAAACTAAATTTAGCATTTCTTTTACATAGAAGACAACTTCGATGGCCCTTTTACTGCGCTAAGATATTTTTGGCCTAATTTCTTCAGGCCTCTCAGCTTCTTTTGATTACTTTATGAGCTATCTAAACCTTCATTTATTCGTGGCCTTCATCAGAGAAGACACATCCTAGTCCTGAGGTATTTTAGCATACTAAGAAATAGATTTTGGTCCTAAAACTAGGGTTTTGGCCCTCTTCATGGACACAACTAGCCTTCGCTAAAAATGTAAACAAATCATCGCCTCCTCTGGAATGTATTTCATCCTTCTTTCAATCACAGTCATAGTATGGACTAGGGATTATTCCAGTAGGATAATATTCAAATTGTGTGATAGAACAAGTCTTGAAGGATGACCTCAAATAGAACAGTTGCTTCAAGGTTTCTCTTCTACCCATACTTTGATACCATGTTAATTTTTCAGGATCTTTTATACTAATAATTACTTATAATGATTCCTTAATTTAATATTTCTCGAGTTTATATTCATCATTAATAATTTACACATGAGATCTTAAGAGTAGAAAGAATAATGAAAGTAGGACCATAAAGAGATAGCCAAACACAATAGACAAAAAAATTACCATAGGGAACCCAACCTCGGGAAAATCCCATCAACCTTTTCTTAGAAAAATTATTCAATTATGTTGGAAACCTAATCCACTAAGGGCTATGGTGTGGAAGTTGAATAGTCAAAGGAAGTCAAACAGACATTGGAAAATGAATCCAAGAGTCACTCCAATATATTATAAATGTATATCACGTGAATAATATAATGCATCTAATGCTTATCCTTCATATATTGTCTTCTCCATAGTTGTGTTTAACATTGTACTAGAGAAAACATATAATTTCCCTTTCTAATCACTAGTTTTGTTGGCTACCTAGATACGTAACACTATTTAAAAGATATGCCTTCTCTTTCTACCATCTCTTGTTAGGATTTTATTCTTAGGTGTGGGGCATTTTGAATTTATCCAGCCTCTTTTAGGCCTTATTTCTCATATACTCATCAGATTTGTGTTTATCTTCGCATCTGTTTTTCGTGCTTAGTAACTCCTCTCCCAACCATCTGTTTCCATCTTCTCCCTTGGTAGAGCTCGTTCACCCATTAGTGGGTCAATTCATGCATGTCTAGTGTATGTTAGCCATAATTAATTCCTTGGTTGTACTTAACCATAATTCTTCTCTATCTTAGCTGTGTTACTGAAATAAGGTTTACCTGCAACTCTAATCCAAGTTTTTTCACTCTTTTTTCCTTCATTCATGTTTTCTCATCTATGACCAACATTCCTTGTCAGGCATTATTCTAACTCATGCACAATCCCCTTAAAAAAAATGCCATTCTCCATGTAAATTGACATCACCAAGCCTACCCCTTGCCAACGACCTCTTCATTTACTCCTGTTCGCCTTTGAAAACTAATTTGGCTTCTGTCAAACAAACAAGCAAACAAAAATCTATTTTCTCTCTATGCCTTTGTCCTAACACTATTTTGGTATCTCTCCGAAACCCCAACAATGGATCCAGTATTCTCTCAATCACAATCACTTGCACCTTATTTTCCATCATCCTTATACACCATTCCTTTGAGGTTGTTAATGATGCACATGTCAGGTGCCAGGATCAATCTGAGATGGGTGTAACTGTCATGTAGCTCATTGTAGCTACTAACAACATCCATAAAATTATTCAAGATTTCACAGTGTCTAGCCGATTCGCCAATAGAATTTTCAATGCCAGCTACAACTTCCATCATTGTTTCAAGATCACAAGCCAATTTAGATATTACAATAAAGAATTCATCATGGTTTTTTTCATCATGCTTGAATCCAACAATGGTAGGGTGCCCTCAAAATCGAACATTACAATGCTAAAGATTAAAACTAAAAGGTTCGATGATGGCTACTACATGCTCTATCAATCTATTTCATTTGCATAAAACATTTGTTCACATATATTGTTGCGAATTCCATGACATGGTTATCATTGTTGATTTTTAGCATTACCCTAAATTTATGTTGGACAATATTTAGCATTCTTGCATGAGATGCTAGACATAAATAGAACTAGTAGAGTCGTTCTTGTTCCTTCACCTGTTTAAATGTTTAACACGCATATTTGTTGCAGTATAAGGTTAATAACTTTCCAACTTTTTCCAAACACCATTTCCAAGCTAATAAAAAAAAGTGTGTTCTTGTTTGTGCCTCCACATAGAATAGTGTTTCCATGTAGTAAAAGTTCAAAGTGCTAAGGGGGGCACATTCCCATAAGGTAAAGTGACATGTGAATTGCCTTTAAATAAACAAGTGTATGAGACCCATTTCTTCAAATGAATAAAAGTAGTTTATCTACCAAGCATACCAAAATTTTCAACACTCAAACTTGAGATTATTGAGAGAGAGTGTTGCAATTATGGCATCCTTTGACTGTAAACTCACAATATTTGTATTATTGGCTCAATAGTGAATTTTTTCGATTCTGAGGTATTTTCAATTTGAGTTTATGTGTTATATAAAAGTAGTCTTTTGTGGAGGATATAAGTCATTATTATTTTCCACGTTAAATATCTATTGCACACTATTGCGTTGGTGCACATTTACAGAAAATATTTTGCAGTGGCATTATATTGTGAGTAGGTGGTGTTTCTTCTTCATTGGTTCATAGTTGTGATCATATTTTTGACAATGAAGAAAATGGTCAAAGTTGATTATGTATTAGAGTTATCAAATACTCTAATACTCACCATTGTTGATGGGATAGTGAACATCAACAAGGACACTCTTTCTGAAATTAGAATATGTCTACAAAATGCACAAGACAAGATTGATTTTTTGCAACTGGAGTCACAACTACAGTGAGATGAGCTTCAACAAAAGATTTTTCATTCTGAACCTATTTCTTTTCCAAAAATTGAGACAGACTCCCATCAACTGTAAGAAGGTAATCATATCAAGCAGATTAATATTAATTCAGATGTGGTACCCATCTCAAGAGCAGAGTTCCATGCATAAGTAGAAATTTAGCATACGCTTCCCAAGCCCATCATCAGACCATGGGAAGAGCTTCTCCATCACAAGAACAAACTTAGTCTTAGATATGACAAGGATGTTTCCTTTCATATTCCAGATTACTAAAATCTAATCCAGTTTCAGAGTGTTCAATTTCTTTATGACAATTCATCTTCAATTGTTCTAGATCCTGCTCCTCTTCCACAACAACATCAATAGAATGTTAAATGCCAACATTGTGACAGAGTTGACCATATGAAATATCATTGTTTTGATCTTCATCCATGTGATCACTGTCATAAAACCACTCATTCTTCAAACAGTTGCTTCAAAAACAAGCCTCTTACAAGAGAAAAGATTCATCTTGGATGGATCGCTTCTGGGCAATGGGATTCAACAACCAAGAAGATATTTCAGTCTTATGTCAGAACTTATTCTAGAGTATTGAATAGTATTTCAATTTAGTTTTCTCTATCTTCTCACCTTGTATCTAAAAGGGGGGGAATTGATGGCCATATACAAGCTTCAAATCCACATCAAAAGAGCCTAAGCCACAACCTAAACCTGCTGCCTAATTTACATTTGTATCTAAAGACAAAGATGCCCTTAAGCATGCTTCTAGTTTGTGGTCAACCATATACCATCTATGTGGGCTTGAAACCTACCTTCTGAGGTTGAGCTTCTCCGTCTTCAAAGAATCGGGGACACTTCCTCTAGCAGAAGGCTTTAGATTCTTTCCAGTTTTAGAAGAGTTCCGAGAATTGCATTAAGCATTCCAGAGTTGCTGGTCATCCTTAAACCACCGTAGTTTGTATAACTCCCTTTTCCACATTAAATGTCTCCCTCTCAAAATCATTAAGAACACTTCCTCTAGTATAAAATTTCAACATATTGATAGATTTGGAAGACTTTCGGGAACTACACTAAGCATTCCCATGTTGGTGGTAATCCTTAAACCACCACCTTATGCCAACATTTTAGAGAGCACATTCAATACTTCCATGCATTTTTACACATTTTTGTATTACAACTCTCTTCTTGGACTCACACATACCTCTTAAGATTGGGGGGGGATGTTGGACACCTAATCAGCTAAGGGTTAAGGTGTGGAATTTGAACAGCCAAAGGAAGCCCAAGAGACCTTGGAAGATGAATACAAGAGTTACTCCAATGTATTATAAATGTATATCATGTGAATAATATAATTCATATAATGCTTATCCTTCATACATGTCTTCACCATAGTTGTTCTTAACAATCTCAAAAACAGATAGAATCTAATATTCCAATCAAAATAAAGAAAATCTACCGAGAAAACAAACCTAGGTCAAACCTGGTCAAACTAAAAAAATTGGCCCTTACAACTTTAGCCTCCTGAAATTGCTACCTCCTACAATTTCGGCCTCCATTTCCTCCAAAACATTTTGGTTTGTTCGATAGAGAAAAACATAGAAACACTTCAACTTTCTATGCATATGTGAGGTCAATCTGAGGTCAAACAGACATGAAGAATGGCTTAAACAAATTTCAATCTTATTCTCTTCCTTTTTCCTCAAATGGGTGAACAAAAACATACATTGATGATGATCTGAATTGTGGATTTGAAATGGATAACAAGTGCCATTTAAATAGTGAATTCATGAGCCTGAAATGGTGTGTTTGTACACTCATACAACCTTCCCTTATGCTAGGCCGACTTGACTTTTGGAAGAAAATTAATTCAAAATTTAAATTTAAAAATTCTTCTTTTGATTTCCTTTAAGTAGGTCGACTTGAACACTCACTATAGCTACCAAAAATAAAAAAATATCAATTGCATATTCCCATGAATATAAGGATACAATTACATCTTCTAATATACCCTTTGGTTTTATTATAAATCTATTTGTTGTTGTAATACAAGGGTGTATGTTGAAGATTCATTAATTGTAGTTCATCCATAGTGCCTTTAGTCATAACATATTTTGTTGCACCTATATCAATTAATGTGTTTGGAATTGCAACATTATTAATGTGAATTTTCACAATAGGACTTCCTCAATCTAGATATTTTTCTTTGTCAATATTTCCTATCATGATTTTTTCTGTTTTTCCAGTGATTTTAACTTTTTAAAATTATTTTCTTTTTCTTGGTGGCTTTTTAAAGCATAAATCCTTTATTTTCTTTGCATAAACTAGAAAATTCCTTATTTATTGTACTAAATGAGTTTAAATGAAAATATTTCATAACTCATCTAGAATATCATAATTTGGAAAAATCAATTGCTTTTATACATCTTTATTTATTTATAACATCTCTAGAAAAGAAGGGTTTTGTAAAGATATAGAAGGTTGTTCCTCTAGAGTAGATGGATTTTTTCTTAAATGTTTGTCATCTATTTTGTATTTTGTTTGGAATTTCTTCCTTGTTAGGAATCTCTTGCTTATCAAGAATTTCTTTCTCTTTTTTCTCATCAATTACAATAGGGGAATATGTTTTTTGTAAAAATCTCCCTAATCTAAGATGGATATCATTTAGATCAAGAGGATCTATCATGTATATTTGGAAATTTTGTATCATGGCATTGTAAGTGAGCTCAAATACTTTATTGTTGGGGTTTAGAATTGACTCTGTAGCTAGTTAATCGAGTCATTGAGGTGGTTGGGTAGGTTTTAATGGAAGAGGTTGACTATAGGTCAATTGTGGGTGTAATTGAGGTTGTGGTGGAGGTGGATGGTATTGATATTGGAATTGAAGATACTATGTATATTGTTGTAAATATGGGTAATGGCGTGGATTTCTTCAATGAGATCCTTGCCAACCTTGTTGCAAAGTTTTATTTTGATTTTGAGGTGGCCAAGGTTGCTAAGAAAAATAGTGTATTGCAATTATTTTGAGAGTGTGGATAAGATTGAAATTTTTTATTAAGATCTTGCATCATACTTGATTATTGGGATTGCTAGGGTCTCCTTAGAGCCATAAAGCAGAGTTGTTTGGGTGTTTAATTTGCTCCACAATTTCCTCTTATAGTGTTTTCAATCCTAGTAATTATGAATAATCCTTTTTGGCATGTGTTTTTGCACAAATGACACAAATTTCAATGTTATCAAGTGGACATTATCATAATGGATAATTCTTCCTACGTCTAGAACAAAATATAGATAAATCATTATTCTCAACATTTTACTTATTTTGCATTTTCAACATGTCTATTAGTTTGTTTATATTGTTAATATTTCCTGTTTAAAGTTATCTAACAAATTTCCATTTTCAACTTGACTTACCAATTCTAATCTCCATTTACTTACTCTTGTTATGGCTAGATCTCGAAGACTTTTTCCAGTACTTTTCCTTTCTCTTGATATGTGCTTACACAATTCACTTATGTCTTCAGATAATAATTGGGATACATCCCCTTTACCCATTATATTAAGGAGATGATTCCACTCATCTTGGTTTCTCTATGTAATAGGTTTTTAGTGTATCAAATCCTAGTTTATGTAATTTTTTCCTTTAAATATTATACACAAATCTTCCAACAAAATCCTCAAGATTCTCATCTTCGTTTTTGATGATTTTAAATATTTTCTCTTTAATATCATGTTGTATCCAATAGTATTTATATTTTTCTAATTCTTTTTTGTCTCATATCATCCCATGATCTTATAGAGTCAATACCTAGTCCCAAATACCATTTAAGAGCTCCATCTTTCAAAGTAGTCAGAAACAATTTCAATTTTTTAGCATCAAGTAACTAATCCTAAGATATACAAAGTAGTTCAAATTCCAAAAAAAAGGTTTTCGGGTCTTTCGACCTCATACCATGGAAGTTGGAGGTACATATGGAGATATGATCTTCATATTAACATTTATATTAGTATCTTGAATGGGATATCTAAAATGATATCCTTCGTTGTCGTCATCTACATCTTTGCCTCATGCTCTTCCTCCTCTACTACCTCTTCCACCTCTAGGAAGTTGTGTTCTTCCTCCTTTGCCACCTCCAAGTGGTGGTCTCTCACTTCCTCCTCCTCTTCCTCCTAATATTGTTTCATGTCCATTGGGTGGAGGGAATACTTCTATTTCACCTTCTTCTATTAATTCCTTATAACTAAGTTAATAAGGTTCTTCAATTGTATTTCCTTCTTATGGTTCTTTTATTACTATTATTCCAAATAAATTTGATTCATTCTTCTTCTTCTCCTTCTATAGGTACTTCAATTTCTTTTCCAACAAGTTTCCCTCCTATTGAAGAAATAAAAATAACAACTTTAGTTGAAGATGTTTGTTTGTCTACAACTACTTTTTTTGAAGATGTAAGTTCTCCTTTAGGCCTAATTTCATATTTTGGTACCTAAATAAGCCTTCTTCTACTTGAAAAAGTAGGAATTCAATTGTGGATGGTGATGTGGTTTTTACTGGACCACATAATGTAATGGAGGTGGTTGTTGATTGTGGAATTGAAGTCGACCCTCTAACAAATCTTCCTCTAGAATCTCTTTCCCTATACATGTGTTCTAAAATGAATTAATTTTAACTTATGCAACTAAGAATGAAATGAAATTCAACAACTAAGGTTAGGAGTAACCTTACAATGTGACGTGCAAGTTCTTACCTCTAATCTTACCCTTCCTCATATCTAGAATTGCCTAATTTAAAAAGAAATCGAAATATAAATCTAGAAGTATGTATACTTCTATGGAAACAACACCAAAAATGTAAGTCAATTTAGTTATCCTTTAAATTTCATTACATGAAATCAAGTATCCCCATAAGTAAGCTTCTGAAGTATATGACATAGTATATGCCAGGCTTTTAGCTTTCTATTTTAATGAATTAAATTTTAATGAAATAATGTTCTATTCTATGAGTGACAACAAATGTAATATTAATCTACGAAAGCATGTAAAATGACCTAAAAAATACTTGACCAATGAAAAGCAATGGAAATCCTAATCTAGAAAAAAAAAAAATCTAATGTAGTAGAGTAGTTGAAATTTATTCTAAGAAAAGAACATACATCTAATTTATGAAAGAATGACATTTTAATTTAAGAAATCATATAATTCTAAATTGTGAAAGCATAGAACTTATTCTAGGAAAGCATTGACATCTGAACTATGAAAGCAAAGACCTTTATTTCTAGTAAAACATGGAATTCTAATTAATGAAATGAATAAATCTTACCTAATGAAAGAAATAAATCTACTAAAGCTAATACTGAAATATAATATAAAGAGGAATTTGCAGTTTCTCTATGAAAAACAATGTAAAGGCTGTTTTATGAAAGCATTTGAGAGTCTAATCTATAAATGCATGTGAACTATCTTGGCAAGTATGATTCTAACGTGAAAATGATGTGAATGAGAAATATATCCTATGAATGCATAAATGTGAATGCTTATAAGTGAATACTTTTTGTGTTTTCTTATCTTTTTTAAATGCTTCATTGGGACCTAGAACAGAAGAAAGAAAAAATCAGAAAATTAAGACAGAGTATTTACAGTAACAAAATAGAGTTAGAAAGAGAGAAAAAATAAAATAATTATACTACAGGTGTCTCGCACGTCCACAAGGGGGGCCCTCTAGGTGCTTTTATGAGGTTAAAAGAAACATAAAAAACTCTACTGTAATCAATATAAGTTATTCATCAGTATACATTGGTAGAAAAAGGATCAAGGTCTGATATTAAATCGAAAATAATAATGCACATAACTAATATGAATCCTATAATTATTATCTTTGTATCTCCCTCACTTGTCCAAAGATTCGATTTATAATTTTTTTTAAATAACCAACTAAGATTAATGTTGTTGCATATAAAAAAACAGATAATAATTAAGTGTCTAATTACAATTTTGAAACACAATTCCTATGATAATTGATGACTCGATGAATACACATGAAGACGTGTTATGGACACATAATCATCCTCTTATTATTCCTTATCTTCCTAGACCTGAAGAAGATAATGAAGTCAACTCTGTCAGATAACAATCCTATTGGAATATGGAATTGTTCCTTATGCTGCACGACAGGTTGATTGAAGGCTTGACCATTCCATTATGATCCTCCAATGGCTTCTTTGTCACACTAGATAGGTGGATAACCAAAATCAAAACTTTTTCTACTTGTCCATCTTCTTAATTCATCTTCACTGCTTCAGGATCCATGCTAACCTTGGATTCTTCTGCACCTTGAAAAATGTTATAGACATTTTTGGGCACTCCAACCCCAATCATAAATGTCCATAAACTGAGGGCTCCTAAGTCCCTAAAAGTGTTGCTTCACTACCTAAAGGAACAAGGTCAGTGATTACA